>JAHWFP010076323.1:7053-70560 GCA_023313725.1 Lithobius niger
GATTCTTGCTGGAAGCCCGCCGAGTTTTGCTCTTATGTCGTTTTGCTACAATGACAGTTTGCTGATATGTCGTTTGCTCGCACGACGCCTCTCAGATTTTTGCTCTTATGTCACATTTTTTGCTATTATGACGTTTTGCTACTATGACATTTTGCTACTATGACCCCACCCGAGATCGCGGGGTAGGCTAATGAACAAAAAAAAGTCACAATTTAAAAAGTCGTATATGAAGAAGAAAACGGCTATGTCAACTCCCTTCCCCCCCCCCCTCCCTGTTTCAACCTGTTCCGCTCTTTCGCTGGTGGTGGTACGACATTTCTTTCAACATTCTAGCAAAATAAATTCTGAAAATGTATCATAACTAAATTTCGTTGTAAAACTTGGCTGTTTGGATAGAAAAGGATGAAAGGGGGAGAAGAAACGGAACTGGGACGAAGAAGACGGAGAGATGATGGGAGGAAAGGGGGAGGGGAGAGAGAGGATGGGAGAAAAAGGGGAGTATTACGGGAACAAAAATTACGTGTTGCAGTAAACGTTCAGGCAACACCGACCGAAAGCTGGGAAACAACCACGGGCGAAGCCGGGTAAGACTGCTAGCCTTCTTACATTATAAAACAAAATTTCACAGCAAAACCAGGACAAGTACCACTACGCAACACATTAACTAAGGCCTTCCCGTGTCATTTCCACTGTCGACATAACGGAACGGCGAACGGGACCCTCCTTCATTGCTGTTTGACTGGATTTTTCCCCCTTACCTCCTTCCTACTATTTCATCAACGGTAAGTCCGCTTTACGCAAAACTCGAATTAATTTGGAAGTTGGGTAAACAATCAACCATAAAATTGATTCAAGCTTCGTAAACTATCACATTTATCAGAAACAAGACCCAGAAAGGTGAAAGAAACCGCCAAGCTTCAGTTAATCAAAGTAGTGATATCAGAAAAAAATGGCTGTCACCAAGTTGCTGCATTAGTTGCCAAGCTAATACTCACCGAGTATTGGAATTAGATCAAAGGTTAAATGAAAAAACCTGACGATGGTCAAATTTTTCATTTAACTTCTGAAGTAATAGTCGGTGGGAGTAGCTTGACAACTAATGTAGTGTGATTTGTTGGCAGCCGTTTTTGTTCTGAATTAATTGACTGAAACCTACCCATGTGCATTTTCTTTCTAATATCACTTTTTTGTAGTTTTTTTGTTGTTGTTGCATCTAATTTTTGTCAGTGCCCAGTTACCGGTTTAATCGATTTTTTTATCCGATTTTTATTTTATTATTAAAGAGTGGTTACTGACGGTTATTTACTAGTACCACTCAAATTGAATTAGAATTTATTTTGTCAGAGCCCTGGCCTGATGCCGTACGCTCTCAAAGCCAGAACCATTAACAATGAGTAGCGCGTCCATTATATCGAGAATTATTTTTTTTCTGAATCTATTATTTATTTTTATCAACAACCGCAATAATTACACAACAGAATCCGTAAAATGTACAAAAACAAAATGAAAAAATGAAAAGGTTATTCAGAAACACACAAACACGAAGGTAGGCATAAAACAAATTCGCAAAATCCCATTCCCAAAATGAAAAAAGCAACAGCACGTACTTAGCCCTAGAAAAGTATAGGCAAAATCCCCCACAAAGGCGCGGACGGTCAACGAAAACACTTAGAGCACACTAATGTATTCGTCGAGGGAGGCACTAGTAGGAATGGTGTTCATGATTGAAGCGGCGTTCCCCCGGTGAACAGCCACCCCGATACGCTGGAGGAGGAAAGCAGTCGACCTCTTCTCTCCAGTGGCCCTGTCAATCCTGCGACCGATGTCATGGATCAGGCCCAGGCCATCCCGACCAAAGGACCCCAGAGTCTCAAGAGCCACAGGGCAAAAGAAGTACCGGTTGTCCCAGTAATCGTACTTGGGTTTCTTCTTGGCTTCGGCGGCGGAGGCGGCGCTCAAAGGCTCCATGGAAGTCTAGTTGAGATAAGACGGTGCCAGCGTGTCGGTGCAGGTGAAATCCCAAACCAACTGACGGCCGCCTGCCCATGGGATCAAAGAAATACCATCCGGACGCTTACCGTTGTCCCGGTCCAGGCCTACAGGTTCCAGCTGGGCTGGGATCCCAGCAGAGACAAGTGCACGCTTGATGAGGTCGTTGACGGTGGTGTGGCGAGACCAGCGACCAGCACTTCTCTTGCAACTCAATCCATGGGGGCCAGAAGAGTCGACGATGGCTCTGCACGGACACACGTGAGGCTCGCAGACGCGGTAACCCAAGCGAAGAGCGACGGCAATCCTAAAGGCACTGTCATCGAGGAGTGTGCCAAGATGGGGGAATAGAAGGGCCTGGAGCCAAGCGCTGGATTCCTTGGAAGACACCCCAATGTGACGGGCCTTTTGGTTGAGATTGGCAGCCCGCCTATGGAGTGACCTACACAAAACCTCGGTGCCAGGACGATCCCATTCATGTTGAATGGCTTTAGCATTTCCCGTTGGAGGAGTAGCTTCGGTCAGCTCGGACCAAGCAGAGATTTCCTAGGAGAAGACGGTGTCGGGCCCGTTCCTGCAGAAGTCAGGCATGATGCCGTCGACAAGTTGCGACACGGAGTACGAAGAGGAGAGAAAAGCCGGCAGAGACAGATCCGACGCACGACGAACACCCAAACCACCACAAGCCACGGGCAAAGAGCCCTGGTCCTTAGCTGTTGGTGAAAGCTGGGTGTTGGTGATAGCCTCCAGGGCGGAATGGAGGGCCTCATCTCCAAGTAGGAGCACACTGCAAGACGTAAGAGAGTTTGGGGATGACCAGCGAGATCATCAGCAAGAAAAAGGCACAGTGAGCCGACAGATGCTGCAGTCTACCAGCCATAACAGTGAGAGAATTTTTGTTTTCTTTCCGCAAAACGAGGACCATGGTCGACTTACACTGAGAATTTTCGTTTTTTTTTTTCACTAAATGAGGACCATGGTCGGATTACACTGGGAAGACCCTGGCTCATCGAAACCGAAACCGACAGCGGACCTCCTCTTTCAGTAATTACACAGATCGAAGCTTTCTCAATGAGCGCTGACAAACGAACCACAGATCTATACAGTATATCTCACTTAGAGGATGCTGCTTTGTTTTATGCCCTTATTAGGGAAATGACGTCAACTTCGTTAATCGTCGGGTTTTTTACGGAAACACCACAAAGCTACTTCTCGGTTAAAATACACTTAATTTGGCGTATCAACAACATAAAAATTACGTTAGGCCTAATACGAAATGCCAATGCCAAAGCGAACGAAAATACAGGTTGGTTAATGAAATGCGATGGTGGAATGACGTCAGCTTCATTAATCTTCGGGTTTTTCATTGGATAACGTTTTTAAAACGTTTGTAACGTATTTGAGAATTTCGAGATTATTTAAGAGAGAATTACATTAAGAATCGTGAGTAGGCCTCGTTTTAAGAGGCAATGCCGCTAAAACTGAGTCGTGTAGGGAATAAATCTGGTTTTATTTCATAGATGCGTGCACTTAAAACATCTTCGCTTTACTTGGCCAACAGCTGGAGTGAACATTTTTTAAAATTATTTTTAAAACCTAAGAGTAGCCTGCAAACGCACTAATTCGCTTAGGAGGGGGAGTACGAACGCTGCTAGGGAGGGGGACAGCATTGTTTACTAGTCTGTCTTAGTCTAGATGCAAGTATTTTTTTTCTTACGGTTTGGCAATTACCACGTTCCGTTTTCTGTGCACGTTGTTACTTGTCTGGGGAGTTATCAGGCTGGGTAAGCTTTTTTTTTTATTCAAGCAAAGTTGTCACAATGGAGATATAATTGCTATTTGAAGTCTGCAGGTGAGATTTCGAATGTGTGGGAATTCTTCCAGAGATGTCAAAAAACCGTAAGGCCTAAAGATTAACGACCGTACAGGGTCAGCCAATTTAAAGTTCTCCCACCGGTAACAAAAAAAAATTAACGGCAGCAGTGCAGGTGCAACAATCGCAGAAGCTAATATTTGCAACTGGCATGTACTAGTCTATCATAATAAGCTAACGTCTTTACTTCAGGTAACGCTGACAGCTACCGTAATGTTGTTTTAATGTTGTTTTTCATAAAGTCCTTAAATAAAAAGGGATTCTTTCAGAGTCTTTCACGTGAGGTGTCAGGCTTGCAGTAATGAAAATATTGTACACTCGAAGAGAAGAACAAGAAGAAGAACAACAACAAGACTAAAGATTTCACTTTTAAGCCCTCACTCTGCAGAGTTTCCACAAAGTTCTCGCCCTGCAGAGTTTTACTGTATAGAAGCACGGCTTGTGGTGAAAGACTAGCCAGGTGTTGGGCAACAATTACTGGGTTTCTCCACTACGGCTAGAAACGAGGCAGGAAGCAAAGCCGAATAGGCCATTTTCTTTCTCTTCCAAGTAGGAGAAACGTGGAATTGAGAAATAACGCGTAATTGAGAAATAGGTTTTGTGTTACAGAGCCCGACCTACAACTTTTGAGACAATAGTTGCAGCATCCTCTAAGTGCGATATACTGTATAGATCTGTGGTTCGTTTGTCAGCGCTCATTGAGAAAAGCTAGTTTGCTCATGGCGAAAATTTAGTTTGCTGTAGGGAATGCGTACAGGGAGACTCCCAACTACTTTCATGTGCCTCTCTATAAATGGTATCCACTGGCAATAAATCTGGAATAGACAGAACTAGCTTCATCATATCACGGAAGGCCATGTTCACAAGCCAAACGTTCGTTAGAAAAACGTAATGTAATAGGTCACCTCACATTGAGTCCATCTTTAATGTTGATTCGTAAAAAATTGTGAACCAATGATCTGAGTCTTTTGCCAGCCATATCATGTGTAACGTATTGCATATCATATTCCATATCAGTAATAGCAAGAATTTATAGGGTTGGGGAGGAGAATTTGTGACTGAGACCCCATACTGAAACGTCCTAGATCCAGTCCTGTTAGCTCCATCTGAGTTTATAGAGGGTGCCACGAGTTTTATGTGGGAATTTCTACTCAGTTTTCAGCCTAAAATTAAACTAAACTAAATGAAGCTAGCTTGTATTTTATTATTATTTAGTTTAGCTTAGTTGCAATTTAGTTTACTTTAGATTTGGGCTGAAAAATGAGCAAAATTACCAGATGGAACACGTGGCGTCCTCTGAAAACTGTTGGAACTAATTGGAATGGATCTAGGACGTTTCAATAGTGACTTTTAGAGTTACAAATTCTCCTCCCCAACCCTATAAATTCTTGGTAGTAGCAAGTCATATTTTGTATTATATGTACCAACTGTGTATACTCGTGTCTTAACCTATCATTAGTTTTAGCCTGTGCAGTTTGGATGCGTAAACTTAACTGCCTGCACAGGGAGGGCCATTCCTAAGTAGTCAATGACAACCAGAGCTCTTAGTGTTAATAAAATGCGTTGAATGTTGATTAAAAAAAACACTAAACTAGGTACACTACACACTAAATGGGTAAACAATACTTTATATTTCGAAGCAATGTTTCAATTGGCTTTATTAGTCGCAGAAAATTACTCTGACGGTGGCACTTAGATGTAAAGCGGTGATTTCAAATTTAAGGGTTTTTACGAACAAAGAAGCCAACGGGAGGCTTAGAAGTGCCTACTGGAAGCATCTCTGTACTGCTGCCAATCAACTGCATACCTACTAACCATTAAGCCTCCTAATTCCTATTATTGTTAATTAATTAACAGATTAATATTATATTATATTATATTATATTATATTATATTATATTATATTATATTATATTATATTATATTATATTATATTATATTATATTATATTATATTATATTATATTATTAATTAACAGATGCTAACTCTTTTTTGGTCACTGAAGGTAGACTAACATTATAGACTTTGCATCACTTATACCAAATGTCTAGTCACACATGAATGAATTGTGTCATTCGAGAGCAAAAATGTGGTTCTCTTTATTTTTGGAGTTAGATGCCTGACAAGTTCGTTGACGTACAATCAAAACTTTCTCTTGAGTTACGATGAACGATTGTCAGCATTTACAAGGACTGCCATTCCCGGTACTAAATAACCAAAAAAGGAAACCATTCATAAAAGTAAAGTCCCGTATGCATCTTAATCAGTGCTAGGATTTCAGCTGGCATTCACTCAGGTGGTACCTGACAGCTTTTACCCCGAGAACTCCTCACCAGGTCCGTGACACGCACTTGGTTACTTTTCCTCTTGGTTGGTAGCTGCCTCTAAAAGTAATCTCTTGGTGCTAAGCAGATAATCAATTCACATCTACACTCCCTCGCATTGTGCTACAAAACTGCTAACGTGTATTTTCAGTGCAATGTGAAACCTGTAAGTATTAGTTGAGTGCTTGTTGAGTAAAACTTCTTCGTCCATTCCACAAGGTTTTACCTTACTCGCTTCTTAATTGAAGGGCTAACCCGTTTTTGGACATTTGCAATGCTAAACGGCGGTAACTGCAACAGAGATGTGTAGTAATTGCACCTAACCTATGGGGTAAGGGTTCTCTTCAAGTGTTAATTATTTGTACTATTTTTGTAGAAGGCTTCATGACACACAACCAACTCAGCATGCTATCAGCTCATGCAAGAGCATCTTTATAAGGTAAACTGAACATTGGTATTCCTTTTACAGGTATTGGTGGTGTATGTTATGAGGATCAGATTCAATGCTTCAATGAACCAAAATGCATTTCTATGGCAAATGTTTGTGACGGGCGTGAAGATTGCTTCTTTGGAAATGACGAAACATCTTGTGGTAAGCTAGTATTTTTTAAACAGGGAATGTGAAAACGTGGAGGGTTAAATATTCTGGTTAGTATGATCGACCCTTGTATTGGTGGGCAATTGAGCATTTTTATGTATGCAAGTTTTCATCAGGGTAATTGAAACTTCTCTGTTGATTATATCAGAGTGATTAAAACTTCTCTGCTGATTATGTCAGAGTGATTAAAATTATTCTGTTGCTCAAGTCAGGATTGATTGTGTTGTAGTGACTAAAACTTCGCTGTCGATTACGTCAGGGTGATTACTTCTCTGTTGATTATACATGGTGACTAAAACTTCTCTGTTGATTATGTCATAGTGATGAAAACTATTCTGTCGATTACGTCAGGGTGATTACTTCTCTGTTGATTATACATGGTGACTAAAACTTCTCTGTTGATTAAGTCAGGGTGATTAAAACGTCTCTGTTGAATATGTCAAGGTGATTAAAATTTCTTTGTTGATTGTACCAGGATGATTAAAACTAGTATGCTAATTATGTCAGAGTGATTAAAACTATTCTGTTGATTATGTCAGGGTGATTAAAGCTTCTCTGTTGATTAAAAATGAATGTAATTTTATTTAAGGACATAAAAACGTAAAACTTACAAGTAATGAACATTAATTTATGGTACTTTACTTTCATTAAACGGCTGAAAACTAAAAATATGTCTTATGCTTGAGAATTCAGCTGGTGAAAGGTGAAGGTGTTTACAAATGGTTTATCGCAAATATGACAATGCGTTGGCGCAGTAAAGTTTCTGTAATCTTCGTCACTGAGTATCATTAGCACAAATTCGGATTTAATGTACTTATTGGACTTAATGTTCTATTGATTTGAAAAACTCATCCATCCAATCCTACCCCTGTATACACGTTTTGAATGAACCTCACCACTAGGATCAATGACAGTATAGGCAAACCCACGAGGGACGTGAGATTGCATTTTAACAGTAAATGAATACGATGGGCTGGGCTGACATCTGTTCACTGGTGCTAATATAGATTCAAAGTCTGCATACTTGACATAACCTACTGTCAAGTATCTTATGTCAAGTACTTGACAGTACGTACTTGACGTAACTGTGTATCGTAGTGGGAAATTTCCCACTACGATACATAACTGTCTATCGTAGTGGGAAATTTCCATGAATGGTTTTTCAGGCATAACTGTATGTTGGGCTTTGTAAGAACTGCAAACAGTTAAGTGTTCATTTAAAGAGTCAATGTGGCAAAATTATGAAAGGCAGTATGGACAAACTTGTCTTGTATTTTCAATATGAGTCAAACTATTGAAGTCCTTCATGTAGCAGTAGTGCTGCCCCTGTAGCAAGAGTAGCTTCGCCTCAGGATAGTTCACTCCTCTACTAAGATGAAGGGGGGAAATATTACGATCCTCTTACCCATATAGTAAAATGGGTTCATTATTTTGTGCATCAAACTTGGCTATTTCGTGCACCGGCGTAGGAAAACTGATACCAGGTTAAATTAAGGGTGACTTTGTATGGTGTATAATGACAGACTCTGCTAGAATTATGAGGAGCTGGATAGTGTCTGACCAAAACAAAATAAACGAAGCACTTGTTATTGAAACACTTCACGTTAATTACAGCATTTTTGTTCACTAAAAATTTGTCCAGTAAAATGGTTCCACACCCACCATAGTGAGGAGTGTACTTGCCAACGTGACCATCAAAACGCTCAATTTTTGACAGTATTGGTAAAAAAAAAAACATCCAACTGGTGGAGGATATTAGCAATGGCAGCATCAATTGGACCTTGCATGTCATCCAGAATAAAGACGGATCACTGAGTACGCAGGTACACGGACAGGTTTACGACCTCTCCTTCAGTCCCTGTTTTTCCAATAACAATGTGAGACAAAACAAAAACTTGAATTGTATATGCCAGCCGTATAACACTGCAAACAGCTGGTCCAGGTACTACTGGATGGAAGCAAAATATTCCTCAACATCGAGAGTAGACAAGGGTGCATCGTAAAAACAGCGTTAAAAAAAGTAGTTAAAGGCGGAGGCTTGGATGTGCAAAGATCCAACATCTTCCTGCGGAACAAAAGAATGGTGAAGTGCATTGTGTTGCACGAACCAATATTCTGTCTCGAAGGATTGGCTGCAGGTGGTGCAGGTGATGAGATGAAGTCTATGGTGACGTCGTAGGTTGATACATGTGGTAAACGAATCACTGCCGGTATCGCAAATAAATGGTCTGGCAATGTGGCATTGTCCTATGTGCCTAGATAAACCCCTGGCAAAGGTGTACGTCTTTCCGCAGACTGAGCATCGATGATCCATTTTTCTATAAAGTACAAAACCAAAATGAAGAGCCGTCCAATAGCACGAGTATTTATACGCAGACACAAACCAACCATAGGCCTACATTAAAAAAAAAAGTAAATTAAAAATAAAATAAATAAAACAAACAAAAACCTGGCAGTTTCACAATTCATTTTATTGGCACAATTTGTATCCAAACTGATCGGGGTTTATCTCGGCTTTAAGGGCAGAAACAATAGCGTTGGCAAAGTGCCCTCAGCACTCATTAAAATGAAATAAATACAATAATGTCCATACATGCGAGTATTGAAGTATTTAAACTGAAAGTTGTTACTCCACCACTTCTTAGAACACTGTTTATTCAAGTAATTAACGGTTGAATATGACAAGGGCAGGAGACGGTAGGGGTCAAATATTTGCAGGAGCCTAATGCATCCCAGTGTCCAAATTGATGATACTCCATCCTGAAAGATTTGCCATGTGATTTGAAGAAAAGGTACCCACAAATGAAGCGCACCTAGGTCTCAAAATGGCATTGATTTCGTAGGCATTCCATAGATAGCACGTTTTTTATCTCGTCAGTTTCTGAAATAACTTCATGTTCGCCGAGAATCAAATTGGTAAGAGTTTGAGGTGAATTACCAGAAAATGTTAATTCAATTCTCACAACACAGTTCTTCACTAGGGTTGTGTGCATGGTGATCGTTTGTTAGATCGAAGCAGAATGAACAATGTCCATTAGGGTAGCTCCTGTTGGTAATGCCATTCCCAACATTATGAAACAACATACGTAATCTGCTATACACAGATATGTAAGAATTTACGTAATTGTTATTGTCAAAGTCAACAGTGAGTGGTTTTCCATTGAAAATTTCACCATCAATGGAAACTGTAATAGAGTTGAGCCCAACGTTTTCAAAAAAAGGGACCATTCCAGTAAAGGCCATTATAGGTCATGTGTTCCATCACGGCTTTAATTGCTCGACATTTCCATTAAAGGGGTTTTCCACCTGTCTGCTACTCACCCCATGAACCAAGGTGTGGGTCCTAAGTTCAGTCTTTCTGTATGGATATTTGGGTGACGAAGAATTGGCCAGCATAAAATGTTTGGTGAAGACATTACTTTACGTACGTGTAAGGCAGCATCTAAAAACTCAACAATTGGGTTGACGTTGGCAGCAATACCGGCAGTGTTCAGATATAAAAGGAATGGGGTTCTGTGTGGAGCGAACCAAAACTTTATTTCTGTATTGTTTAAAACTAGCTAGTTTTCCACTAAAAAAACTTTCAACTTGTGAAAACATAGATTGAAGCTATACATTATAAACGTTAATCAGGAGACTCTCGGCAGCCATCATGTGTATTCCGTCAACTTTAATCACTCATATCTTGAGGTACAATATAGTCTGAGACAGTTCCATGTAACTTTCTCTTCCAGATATAGTAAAATCCATCACCTGACTTGCCATAACTGGTGCCACTGGTCTGTACTCTTCGTATTTCGTTTTTTGAAAGAAAAGTCGCATAGGTTGCACAGAAAACAGGTCCAGAGGGATTAAAAACCACACGCAGAAAAATGGGCTTATACTACTGATGATGGTGGCTGGCTAATGACTGGCAGGATGATAGCTAAGGTTTATGTAGAGATCCACCCCCTCCCCTAATCTTAAACAGTTTTAATATTAGCTTTTTTTTTTTCTAGTCGCTTTACCTTCACCCAAACATTTACGTTTTATCCCCGAGCGTGGGCCCCTCAATCCAAACCCCTCTTGTAACCTTTTTCTATATCAGTCATTATTGTAGGAAGCTGACGCTCCACAATTGTGAGAAGGGTGGCGCAGCATTGAATTGTGTTGTGTATTTAAGGGCTAACCTTTAGTTGGTATAGTGGGTCATTGGATTGGATTTTATTATAGGGGCCCTGGCCCGTAGCCACATACCCCACCTAAGTTTATAACAACAACAATCAAATGCACCGTACCACACAAACTACAACGTAATCCTACACATGACAGCCAATGAAACTCTCAAAGAAAAAGGAAAAGTGGGTCATGCTGTTGCATGTTACAATGTGTAATATGCTGGAGCCACGCACACTTTGTCAACCTGCGTGTGTACTTTGTTAAGGGCACGTGTTTTCCCAGTTGTAACTGGATATGTTCTTTTTCCTTCCTCCCCGACTTAACTTGTCCGATTTGGTCTACAGCCTGTAAAAAGACGTCGGGAGAAAGCATAATTTCGGTACTGTAAGTAGAATCATGTGATCTTGAGTACAGTGTTATAACTTTCCTTTGCTCCAGTTGGACCTGATGTCCACTGGACGCATGTAAACTGTAATTAGCAGAGCCGATCCTGGTCGATGTGTTAGACAGCGCTGTTATGTCCATCGTTGTGCCTAATATGACTATGACAAGCCCCATTAACGTTATGCCAAACAGAGAAATAAAACGTCTCCCTGCCGTACAACCATTTTTCTTTTCGTACCAGACACCATCACTACACAGCGGATCCTCTGAAGCGCAGATCGCGTTACACGTGTACTGCGTCTAGCAACTACTAGTGAATTCCGACGGTACTAGTTTTGGCAATACGTGACAGATCTTCGTCCGTGGTTCCTCCCAAGGCCCCAACATCGCCGAGGTCCCACATGTTTTGGTAGCATAGCGTGGCCGCTGTTTGGTAGGTCCAACTGGTGTTTTTGGCTCTGTTTTTTGGTGGTGAGCAAGATTTTGGATTTTGGCCACTGTGACAACGTTGGTTTGAAGATACGGAGATGGACTAAACCACGAGAAGAAGGTTTAATTAGAGGGCAAGATGTTTTGGGGTGAAAACCGTTTCCATCGAAATTGGCATTTGTTGTTTGATGCGGCGTGACCCTTTGACTCTTTCCCGTGCCTGTGCAACGTTGACTTGAAGACAGCAAGTTGCGGTGTGACTGAATGAACAGTGTTTAACTAGAGCGCCAAAGTGAGAAGTGCCGTGCTGAAGTATGAAGATTTGCCCCGTCAGTGGAATGTCAATGGGTATACTTTGCCTGTATCCTTTTCCTACTTTATATTTTTTTAAGGTGGATTAACTCTTGTGTGAGAGGAAGTTTCAGGTATTGGGGCGAAACCTAACCTAATCAAGATAATCCGATGCAGTTTTTTTTATGTTTGAACTGTAGCAGTTTTTTTTTTTTTTGGTATTGAATAGGTGTGAGGGCCTAACCTAACTTGTTGTTATCGTGGTTAAATAGCAAAAGTATTGACACTTACGAGGGGGTGTTTAATTTGTTGTTTTTTTCCTCAATGGAAGTGTGCATACGTTTGCACGTAGTGGTTGGTGTGAGTTTTCGTTTGCTTAGTTTTTTAATGGGATTTGATATGGATTATCAATGTATCAATGTTAGTACACTTATCCGATGGTTGTGCCTCCCCGGTACTGTCGTATAAGGGCATGGAACTCTTAAATGAAACTAACTATCAAACTTGGGCTACAAAAATGCAAGGGTTCAAGATTAAATACGGGTTGGAGGTAGTGTTGGATAACCCTCCCCCGGCAGCGACTGATCCTTAGCGACGATTGCAAATTATAAAACGCAAATGGAGATTGCGTCTGTTTTTTTTTCCAGACAATTTCTCCGGCGATCTTGTACCAATTTCAGGGTGTGACCAATGCCAAGGTAATATGGGATGCGTTACGTAATCGTTACGGGAAACACATGCAAATTATAAAGAATTTTTGTATAGACAATTAGCAAAGCTAAGATTTTGCCGAATGAATCGTTGCCTTCTTTTATAACCCGAATAATAGGTTTGAGCCAGGGATGTATCTCAGCTGGAAAAGTAATTACGGAGCACGAGGTTTGTTTGGCAATACTTGATGGGTTGGAACGCCCAGTTTTTGAGATTACTAAAGAGTATTTGTACCATCAACAAGCTCTAACGATTGGGATTTTGCAAAATACGTTGGCCCGTACGCAGTTACTATTGGACCAACATCAGTCAGGTTTTCACCCGTCGGGGTATAATCATTACATGAATTATGCCCTAGTCCCAGGTAGTTTTGCTATGCAACCAGTTTATAATCCAATGTTGCCACCTAATTTAGTGAACCCATCTGTTCAAGGCCCCCAATCAAGCTGCAAAGGTGCTCAAACAGAGTCGGCAAGTGCTGTAAATACTGCTTGCTGGACTTGTGGGAAAACCGATCATCGAGAGGGTGTTCAGAGTGATCATAGGTTTTCATAGTGCAACATGATTCCTCGAGAACACTGTGTTGGTAATAGATGCACCCTATGTTACGGGTATGGGCACGGACGCCAACAATGTGGGCAACAATGCCACGTGTTCGGGTAACAATGTGAATAGTAAATCACAATTTGTGGCGCCTGGCCGTAACAAGCAACCGCGTGGGCGAGGAAGGGGATATTCATCAAATGCGGATTATACATGTGATCAGAGGACTGAAGGGGGGTCACGTGAAAGAGATGAGCATGCGTGATTAACAGAAGAGGAAGAACTTTTTTGGGTTCTCATCATAAGCTATTCCGTTTAGATAGAAGTGCAAATAGCAATGTACTGAACGTTAAACCTGATGACGTTAACTTAGATGATTGTCCACAGGTTCGCTTGTCTTGCAATATGTGGGGCTGTTGTGGTAGCGTATAAAATTGGGACTGTCTCGATAAGGTCGAAAAATAGGTTTGGACATTATTTTTCCGCGCCGTTAACCCTCCATAATGTGACGTATGTACCGTCAGCAAGGTATAATTACGTGTCGCTTGGTGCGGTGCGAAATGATGGGTATACTGTATATGATAAGAACGGGAAGGTTTTTGTAAAGACTAATGCACGACCAGGCAAATGTGTATTTGTGTTTTTGCCCAAAAATGACTTGTTTGAATGCGAGGGTGAACTTGTTGACGTTGGTACAAAATGTTCGTCGGTGGAAGTTAACGCTGCTGTTTGCGACATTAACATGATGCACCGACGCTATGGTCACGTTTCTCATGACCGCATTCAAACGTTTATTCAACTCTTGGGGCCCAAGTTAACCGGGAAGGTACAAAATTATTGTGATATTTGTGCTTTGACTAAGACGAGAAAAAAGCTGCATCCCAGAAATGTTTTTCAAAAAGCTTCAAGGCCCTTAGAACAGTGGGACTAGGATATTTGCGGAGCGAGTGACGTGCCGGGTCTTAGGAATGAACGCTATTTTTTTTACAATAATTGATGTTTACACTAGACGTATTTTGTGTACCCACTAGTATACAAGCACCAAGTGTTTTATGTATTTACTAAGTTGGTTCTTGAACAAGAGAATAAAACCTGGTTAAAACTCCGAACCATATGCAGCGACAATGGCGGAGAATTTTGTGAGAAAGCTCTACAGAATTTTTGTGAGAGTAAGGGAATTTCTCACATAAAGACTATGTACTTCACACCTCAGAACAACCCATTGAACGATCACATGGTGTGATAAAAACAATGGCAAGATCTTTTTTGCAGAACGCCAGTCTACCTTTATCCTTTTGGCCTGACGCTGTTTTAAATGTGGCAGATGCGAGAAATAGTTTAAACACTAGATCATTAATTGATGGAATGAACCCATTAGATAAATGGTCAGGCCATAAGCCAGTTATTGTGAAGCATAAACGTTTTGGTTGCTTAGCATATTTACATACGGATAAGTCTCGCAGGGGTACCATTAATGTTACAGCAGTGCCTTGCATACATTTAGGTTACAGTCATAATAAGCAACGAGCTTACAAGCTGTACGATTTGGTTCATCAACAACATGTATTGGGAACAAACGTAGATTTCTATGAGAATAAAAATGCGTCTGATTTGTTTGGGGGAAGTGGAGGAAGTAATGGTGAACGGGTGATGATGGATGGTCGTGTTCCAGTAAATGTGGTTCGCAACCGGAAAGTAGTGATGAATCGGATGATGATATCCCCTCATCCAGAACGCCACCACACCCTCCCCCTTTGCTTGTTCATCAGTTTCCTAATGTACCACAAAATCAACCCCAGAACCTGTTATTACACTCCGTCATTCAAGGCGAATTCAACATTTGCCACCTATAAATGATGATGCAGATGCCAAACATTAACTCCCAAGACGAAGCTTCGTCATGATGTTAGTGTCTTAAATATTTGTTGTAAACTTTAAACTAACAATTTGTTATTTTTACTAACAGCGCGTATACGGCAACGCATAACAGTCCTTTCTTAAACTTATTAATTTTTTTCTACTATGGCCAATTTCTACAGTTGTCTTTTGCATAAACGGGGTACAATTTTTATTATACAAATTATACGAATGAAAAGAAAAATGGTTATACGGCAGAGAGACGTTTTATTTCTCTACGTTTAGCAAAGCGAATGTCTTTAGAGTTAACGGGGCTTGTCATAGTCATATTAGGCACAACGATGGACATAACAGCGCTGTCGAACACATCGACCAGTATCGGCTCGGCTAATTACAGTTTACATGCGTCCAGTGGACATCAGGTCCAACTGGAGCAAAGGAAAGTTATTAGACTGTACTCAATATCATATGATTCTACTTACAGTACCGAAATTATGCTTCCTCCCGACGTCTTTTTACAAGCTGTAGACCAAATCGGACAAGGTAAGTCGGGGAGGAGGAAAAAGAACATATCCAGTTACAACTGGGAATACACGTGCCCTGAACAAAGTACACACACAGGTTGACAAAGTGTGTGTGACTCCAGCCTATTATAGTAGGGCCACTAAGAGAATGACTTGGTGTTATCATCGATTGTTTAAGTCATGACCTCGCTTGCTTGTTTTAGGTGCATGCAAGGTGCACTCTTGGCCATTTATTACCCGTTACCAAGGATTCTTCCATGGTTTGGCAGCGCTACGTACACGATCGGATCGAGGTCGTCCGTGCATTAGCAGTGAATTCAATTGGAATGATCGTTTTGAGACGTTGTTATGGCTACGTCAACACATAAAATAATTTTAGCAGTAAAGAAAGATAATTTGTGGTTCCTCTCATAACATAGTGAAGTGAGAAAATTTTTGTTCCACTAGAAGTACTTTTAAAAACGATATACACTTAAAAACAAGGTTCGTTACTGAAAATATAAACGTCGCTCTCGCTTAAAGCATCATTCATCCTCCCCTATGGTTGCCAGGCAACAACAAGTTACGCAGGCAAGCCATTCAAATTCAGCTGCCCAAAATCCAAACAAACAAAATAATAGTGAAATATTAAATTAAATCCCTTATTTTTTTTTTTATTAAATATTTAAATAAGTAAAGTAAAATAAGACAAATGAAGAATAAGACGAGCTCCACATGTCTAAAATAAGCATACTATACCTAACACGAAATGCTGTTGGACTGCGTACGGCAACTGTTAAATCGGCCGTAGCCGTCTCATGATTTCGGCAGTGTTCTATTACTTTCGATAACAAAAGCCTGGCGAGTTGAAAATAGTTTACAATAAATTTACACGTGCTACCTTGAAACGTGTCCAAATCCTAGATAAACGGGGAAAACAAATACATTGACAGTGTTAGTGTCAAACTCTCTCTTTGACCTCTCGTTTGTTTACATACGTAGAACAAAGTGGAGCTACAAATCAACATCTGTTTTGTCCACTCCCGATCATTTCGTGAGGTTTCTTGTATCCAGACGTTAACTCTGTAGTGTTGCACGTATCTTCTTTCAATGATTTGCTCTGTTGACAAACATTTTGAATCGTAGCACGAAACAAGGAATCGGTGCATCGTTATCCCGCGTTTTCTTTATCACTGCCCCTTACTTTAATTGCTGTATAGCGCCGATGACTACCATAAAAATATGGAAAACTAGGTGCGCTTCGGCCCCCCCCCCCCCCACCAATCCTCATGCCAATTTGTCAATTTAGTTTGTAATACAGTACAGTGTAATCAGCAGCTGGGAAATAACACAAATAAGAGCACAATGGATTTTTATTTTTATTTACCAAGACTTCTACAAGACGGATCCTTTTTCTAGCAAACACCAAGCATTCCTTTGCTCTGCCGACACTTTCTTAAGAATAGGGAGTTGTTTATTTGTACACATGTCTACAATAATACGTCTTATTGACGTGTCGAAAAAATTGACCTACGAAATGGGTGATAGACGCGGCCTTTTTTTTCCCCCCGGCGTCTCTACATCACTTGCCCGGAAAAGCTATATTCTTAACGCGCCTTGCATGAGACGTGTAGCAATTTAGCAAAACGTTACAACACTCCAGTAGCAGCCACTGCACACTTTCAGGATTGCGTGTTAGTTCTATACTCTCCAAATTCACTCACCCTGGATTCGAAATACTAGACGACGTTTTAAACATCTCCAGAGCTTGACTGTGTTAAGTTTTACCGCGCTTCGCTAACGGAGTCAAATTCGACGCCTTGTCTGGGCTCGATTGAACTCGCTGTTGGCAAGGTGCACCTATCCTACTGGCAAAAAAGCGTGATATTCGACGAACGCCGAGTCATTCTTTCAGTGGCCGGACTCTACACATTGTAACATGCAACAGCATGACCCACTATGCCAACTAAAGGTTAGCCCTTAAATACACAACGCAATTCAATGCCGTGCCACCCTTCTTACAATTGTGGAGCGTCAGCTTCCCACATTTACTCCCTCGAGGGTCAGCGGTATTTATTTACCTGTTGCGCATTGACATTAAAACTGGTTTGACAATCTTACAATTACGCAAAATAATAAACAACGCCGTATCCCCCTTCGTGCGTATGGAAGATTGCAGGTCCCACAACAGCAGTAATTGAGCGTGGTTTCGTTCACACCCTCTTATTTAATACAAAAACATTTGTATAATAAAAATTATACCACGTTTATACAAAAGACAACTGTAGAAATTGGCCATAGTAGAAAAAAATTAATAAGTTTAAGAAAGGGCTGTTATGCGTTGCCGTAAACGCTGTTAGTTAAAATAACAAATTGTTAGTTTAAAATTTACAACAAATATTTAAGACACTGTAACATCATGACGAGGGCGTTGACCATCCAACCAATTAAACTGTTGTCAAACTTTAGCAGTTGATTATAACTGGAAGGTTTAGTTAAAATGTCTGGGGCTAATTAGTCAGTCGGTTGGTAAATCAATTTGATCTTACCTGATAAGACTTCATAACTTACGTACCACAGTTTACGAACGTAATGTTTGGACCTTGCACCCAAATCTATTTTCTTAACCAGACTAATAACTGATTGACTATCAGTAAACATTTCCAAAGGAGGTCTGCAAGATAAGACACGTTACTCTGTGAGAATAGTGTAACTCCACCAAATTTCTCTTAAGCACTCCTCGTCTTCACCCCGCAGGTCTGGCCAGGATAAATTGGTGGTTGAGTCATCAGTCGTAAATACGCTTGAGGCTGACTGTAAGGTGTTCCGGTCATCTAGCAGGTGGTGGTTGGGTGAGTGTTGGGAGTTAAGGACAACAGTGGAGTAGAGGTCAGGTGTGGACTTGACGGAGGGCTGAGGTTAGCGGGTTGGAGAAGGATGGCGGTAGGTGAGGTAATTACTGTGTTATCGTTACTAGATTCACTAGTCGTGTATCGACAGGGTTCGTCGCATGCAGCATGATTGGTTCCGGGGCTTCACATCGGCACGTCGGTTGGAGCTGCCAAGAGAGGCTCCCGCCCTTTGGTCATTGGTCCTGGTGCGTCGGTGCGGTTCCGGTACTCCTTCTGCCTGCGGCGCCGTCTCCTGGCGACACTCGGCTGGAACTACTCCGTCTTCCCTTTCCCTGCAAGAACCATATTATAATCTTTGGCCTTTAATAATTTCTGTTACTACAACTGATTGTCTAAATCTGATGTATTTTATGTTCCTATTCATGTAACAATACTTGATGTATCCCATATGCTCATGCCAATTGTTACCTGCCCTAAACGACCAACTTAAGGGTAGTAACTAAGTGAAGCCTTTTCTGGCATTCCAATCATCAACCCCAAGCATTCCACATGTGAACCATTTTCGGCCAACTTCATTAGAATATTTTCTTCCCCCATTTAGCTTATTTATTTTGGGACATTTATTCACAATTCACTACCATACCTTCTTAAGCTGCACCAGTTGGCAGGCGAGCAATCAACACCGAAAAATCATTAAACCTGGACCGAAATGGCGTAAAGGTAACTTGTGACTCAGTCTCGTCCCTAACATAAGCTAATCCACTGTGTCAACCAACTAATCATTACCATCCGTTGATACAGTCGATAAAGAATTTTTGGTCGTATTTTCACGGTTTTCTCCAGGTCCCTCCCCAAATGGGATAACCATAAGGTGCAACATCAGGTGTTTAATGGGGGAGAAATAGTCCCATCCATTAGTTTCTTCAACATATCTAATGTTGGTGTACACATCTAATTCTCCTGTGACGGGGTAAAATGTTTTTGAAGCTCGTCTTAGTTCATCGTAGCCAAGGTAGATTCTTGGAGCTCCCATGACCGCAAACTTAGTAGGTCTCTTTGTAGGTTTCCAGTCTACATTGGGATGTGCTACATAACTTTTAAATCTGTGCAAGTGCAATGACAGTTCAACGCAGCAGAATATTCTTTAACACCCTCTTTAAGATGTTAACGTGGGGGATGGGGCCACCCCCACATCCCCCCCCGTAACTCATCACCTATTGTACCCACAACTTTGCCAGCAAGGAAATAATCGCCCAAATATACGTAAGACTTGGGCAACCCTCGCACCAGTACGAGACAAATATTCCAGGTTACTCTGCCGTACAGGTACCATGCACTCCCTGTACCCACAAACACTTTCTAACCAGACAGACTCCACCTCGTTTCGGTCCCTGACAAATACCACTCCAGTCAGTGTAAATGAGGAAAGTAGTGGACATACAAACCACGCCCCTTACAGGGGAAATCATGATATTATAATATAGATGTACCTAACTTAACGAGAAGTATTTTAAACTCGTCTGAGAAAGATGTAATCCACGAACTCAGGAACGACAACGACACTATAACTCCAGACAGTGTACTTCTCCAACCGATCAGTGAAATAGTGAAATGATATTAACTGCCAGGTCAACTCACGAAAAGGAGAAAACCCAGGAAAAGACCCCTATGATCAACTCCACTCTTACGACCCCCCCCCCCATGTGCTTTGAACCAATCCTCATAGCCGTGTGACCTGTAGTTAGGAACTCAATCTATTCACCCTAACCCTTAACCGCCTAGTTCACAACTGGTTACTGTGCGACTTAACTCGTCCATCAAGTTCTACGGTCCAGTTCACCTACGCTAGAACAGGATGCGTTTTTAACTCATTTAGTACACTTTGCTACTTACTGCACATAACTCCTAAACTTTCCCAACGTGAACCACAACAGACCTCTGTGCCACACGATTAAACAGCTGTCATTTTTGGGTCTCGTACCTTTGATAACTTGACCCATCAAGTGCACGTCACATATAGACCAAGCGTGTCCGATAACTTCCTTAGGTCAAACACCTTACCAAGTGTCATTATGGCCGACCACAAGTTTGGAGAAAGTACATTTGTGCTCCCCACCGACACATATCGTAATAAGAAGTGTATTCTTTCAAGGGGACGATTGATTGTATCCGATTACAGTAACCGATCACCGCCCCACCACTTACAAATTTCAATCCGCCGAAAACTAATTTCCATGCGAATTAGTAGGACAGTCAGACAAAGACCTATTTCTGAACTCATTTCAAACATATTGTACTCGAAGAATTTTCGTTTGTGCTCAAACCTTGGTGCACCGGCCCCCTACTTAGTAACAGCCCCGGCCCCCTACTCAGTATAGGCCCAGGATGGGGCAGTACAAACTTTGATTCGCCACTTTGCCTCACCTAACCAGACTCTTGGTTTACACGAATCTTTACCTTGTTGTGATATCGCAAACTTTTATTCCCTCTTTTTCCCTTAGCGTCATAAGACCTCATAGGGTGTGGGAACCGAACGGCTCACAACCCTCTCCAGCTACGGGGGGAGGGGGGGGGGGGGGTCAGGGAGATATTTCCCCTGACCTGTTTTATCTGGAGACTATTGCGAGCCAGCCACTTTCTTCAGCACTACCTCAACCTTATTTCTAGTGTTATTCCCCCTCTAGTCCCTTTGCCTCTGTTGTTCTTGTAGTTGGACTTCCAACAATACCAAGTGTAAAGTGTATTGTTTGCTGTTACTTATTGCTGTTAAATGGCTTAAGGCTTGTGTGAATTTGCTGGTAATATTCGCCCCCGTCTTACCTTCTAAATATGCCATGAACTGGCAATGTTGGGTTATCAACACCTGTTACTGCTTTCTGTTATGTTCTTGATGCTCAGGGATAGCCCATTAATGCTGCTCCGAAATATGTGTGATATGGGAACCAATGATGGGAATGCCTGGGCACTTATGAAAATTTTTCCTCTTTCCAATGCGTGTAGAGTACTTAAGTTGGTTATTTATCAGAGTGAAAGACGAGGAGGAATACTGAGTCTAAGTGGGTAAGACTGAGATTTGGGAGAAGAGCAACATTTACATGGCTAATTAATGCTAGTCTACAGTAAACTGTGAGTATTATTATCAATAAATCTGTCATGTTCCCAATTACTTCAAGTATCCAAGTGCATGCTCCTCCAATCTACGCATTTGTTCGTGCCCCAATCTGAGAGGTAGAAAGATTCACAGACTCACACCTCTAATCGCGACTGGGGCTGGAGTGTGGTGCTGGCAGGTCGTTGACCGACACCACACTCTGGCTACCCCTTCTCTCTTATGTTTCCCCTCACGTACGTCTGTACTCTTCCTGAAGGGCCTCACACCGTCACTGGCGCAATTCTCAGTAACACTCTGTTCTGTAGCTCTGGTTGCCAATTGTTTCTCACCACCTCCGCTGCATCCGCCTCAGACTCCGAAGTTTACTTCTCCTTCACTGAATGCAGTAGTGGATGGTGCAACTTCTTACAGCTGGCTTTGCCGCTGGCTGACTTTTTGGGGCACTTGATGGTCCGATGGTTCACCTTTAAATAAACGAAACAGACTTTCTGTTCCTTTGCCCACTTCCACCAAGCCTTGACCTCCTCACTCTTCAGCTTCCGGCAGCTTGTGGTCTCGTGTCTGGACTTACGACAGAACAAGCACTCGCCGTCCTTGACGTTCTCTTCGGTTTTGGGTTTGTTAGTTGTAGCCAGTACTGTTTCCTTTTTTCCTGTCTTACCCCAGGTCTGAACACTTGACAGCTGTATTTTTCGTAGACTCTTCCTTGGCAGTCTTCGGCACCTTTCACTCATTGACCAGTCACGCTGCGTCCACAACCTCCTCCAGCCAACCAGCAAGTATCTTCAAGTCAGCTTCTCCTTGCACCCTCACGGGGTACAGCCCAGCCCAACCTCAAATGCACAGGTAGCTTACCCACCACTTCCTCTAATAATTACGGGTTATATAAGTGGGTTTTGCATTTCAACGTACCTAATGTCACAAAGAGGTTTTGCACCAAGTCAGCAAAGGCAACCAATGTCCAGCAAAAGCAACCAATGTCTCGAATATTATTTTTCATTCTTGGGTGCAGGCATTTTGTGGATCTTGACAATCAAACACTCCATAATGTGTATTTGGGTCTACCGAACTGTCTTTTCAAAGTTCTGATGACATGTTCGACATTTTCCGAAACAACCATGAAGGCATGAACAGCCTCTATTGCGGCACCTTTCAACGCTTTCTGAAACCAAGCCATGTTTTCAATGTCATTGAACCCATAATATTTAGTGGTTTGCCTAAATTGTGCAATGAAATTAGGCCACTCCTCTGGTTGCGCAGTGAGACTCTTCATTTCTTGATTTTGCTGACGCTGGTCGCAGATTTCATGGCATCAGTGATCGCACTGGCAAGTCCTTCCACAGCACTTATTGCTAGGCCTTGATATTTACTCTGTATGTCTTTAGGAGTCGACTGTTTGACCTAATCAATGCCGCGCAACCATTTTCAAAGAACTCTGTACACTTCCATGTTCGTCATTACGCGTACTACCATTTACAGCTACACTGTCGTAGTCGTGTTTGCCAGCCTGGGACGACAAAGAATCGGCGTAGTCATCTTCTTCAGTGGAGATGATGGCATGCTGACGTTCCAACCTTTTCTTGATTAACTGCTTTTGCGACTCAAGCTGCTTTGCTTCCAATTGCTTTTGCGACTCAAACTGGTTTGCCTCCAACAACAAGATTTCTTCCTGTGCACCCAATTCAGCTCGAGTTTCCGCTGTAGGAACACTCGGTGACTCATCGTAGACTATGCTGACCTCGAGTTATGCACGCTGCGCTTCCTGACATTACTCTTTGCACGGCCATCTTTAGTTGGTGGTGGCAGCAGCTCGCCCCCTTGAGCCCCCGGTTTTACACCAGTGCCTTTGGTTGCCAAGGTATTAGCATTGTCGGCCCGTTCACCGTAACGCTCTGGTGCAACCCTTTGTTGTGCATGTTGCTTCTTTTCCCCAGATGGAGAAAAGAAGAGTCACTACAGCAATAGTTCACACAGTTACAATTTTCACTGTGATTTTCCACAGTGCTCGAATATCGGGCTCGCCGGACCAATGTTGTTGAGGCGAGATCTACTACAGAAGTCGAGATCCGACGATCAATTGCAAGTTCACAAAAATCAGTAACACACAAAGGTTTCTTCTATGACCACCTGGATTTATAGTTGACAGGAAACTATTTCGTTTCAAGCACAGCCGCAAGTATCCAGCGGTATTAGAAATTGGAAAACGTGGCACTCGTGGTTTCACTACAACACGCAAATATTCCCGGTGGCAGAGGTCGTAATGACCCTACGAGTGTGTGAAGTCGAAGTTGTCATCTGGGTGCAATCATAATGCCAGTGTCGAAATCCTAGTTTTACATCGTCCCCGCGCTGAATCAGCTTGTAGAGCCGCAGTTTTTGCTAATTGGAAGGAACTACGTAAGGCATGAGCCAGATGATGTGAGAAAGTTTCACAGTTGCATTGGCGGCTGCAGCAGCATGGAACAGGGTGTCATTATTACCCAGTCGCATCAAGGCAAGAGTTTGTTTGGCACCGTAAATAATTATGTCGTAGTCTTCGAAGAATCCCAGTAGGTAGGAAGGCGGTATAAGGAAGCTAAAACAACCTTTAGGGAAGATCTGCTTGATGATCATGTTGTGTCGAGCAGCGAACCCTTTGTTGTCTGCTTCCGCATTGTTAGAACCGACATCATCCAGTTTCCAACAGGCACTCATGAGACCGCTCTGATCCCACGACCCGTAAGATAGGACCCCTTTCATAGTAGAAGCGGCCCGAATAGTTCAAGTCGTCCGCCAGCCTGTTGCCATGACTATATTTTTCGTTATTAAACAGAAATGTAACACTTATTTACCAACATCACCAGGTCCGCATTCGAAAACGCCGTCCCATCTGCCGATTTCGTGATCTTTTCCTTTATGCTAATGTAGCTCCTAGAAGGATAGGTGAATGTATCCCAATTTTCTACAACTAAGCATCTCTCCGAATTTACTCTGTTCAAACTAATCTCAATGATGGGTTAATACTCTCAATACAGGTACGAATGCACCGAAACATCTACCTGCAATGGTTCCGCTAAATCTAGGTGATCTTGTGCTACCAAAATTGACGTTTTATTCTCTTTTCTTAGTCTACTCCTCAACAAGTTTGGCTATGTTGTGGGGTTCCAGCTTGTCCGTCCTCATCTTTTTTGGTGGCACCTCAGTGCTAGGAACGGTGGGGAGCACACGTTTTCTAAAGATATTCGTGATCTTTTTTTCTTAACTCGATTTGAGATGGAGTCGAATCGTAATGTTTCGCTTTGTAAATTCAGGGCGCAATTGTTTTGATCCGTTAAGCAGAGTCTCGTATTGCTAATTATGTGTCTGGTTACTGACAAGTACACCAAATTGTGGGGATTGAACAATATTGTAACCCGGAGATATGTTGGAGAAAAAGATATACATAACATAACATAACATAAAACCACTACTCGGCCAGGGCAATCCCCATGATGCTGGAAACGACGTCAGGCACTACAGTTTGTCATATTTGGACTTCCACCCATTCACAGAAGTGCAGGCCATGATGGTATCAGAGAGTGCGTTCCACTCGTGAACAATACGGTTCGTCAAGTAGTTCTTGCTGACCACCAACCTGGCGTGATCAATTTGCAACTTGAAACGATGGCCTCTGGTGCCCGTAACACGCTGCTTGTCATAGAAGGTGTGAAGATGTGAAGCACCACCGATTTGAAGGTTTTGAGTAGGTCACCTCTGACTCTACGGTGGGACAAGGTACAAAGACCAAGATTAAGGAGCCATTCCTCGTAATGGAGATCTTTTAAGGAAGGTAACAGACGTGTAGGACGGCGTTGGACTGCCTCGAGAGTATGAATGTCTTTCACGAAGTAGGGAGACCAGCTTGGACGCAGTACTCCAAGTGGGTGCGAATGTGGGCAGTAATGAGGGCCTTCAAGGAGTACTTTGTAAGGTACCTGTCTCCTCGCTTGATTCTGCCCAGCATGCAATTTGCGCGCTTGGCCGCGGCAGCACACTGGTCACCAACCTTGAGGTCGTTAGAAATGATAATGCCCAAGCACTTCGTGGAAGTGACAACGGTCAGGGGCCTACCGTCAAGCAGACAATTGAAGTGGTGATTCCCACTACCCAGATGGAGGACGACGCACTTGCTAATGTTGAAACTAAGGCCATTCCTCCTGGCCCAAGCCAAAATGTTATCAAGGTCATATTGAAGAATAACGCTATCCGCACCACTCGAAACACCACGGAAGATCTTGGTGTCGTCCACAAATAATTTACAAAAACTGGTAATGCAGTCAGGAAGATCATTAACGAACATCAAAAACAGAAGGGGGCCCAGCACAGTGCCTTGTGGGACACCACTGGTAACCTTCGTCCACCCCGAAATAGCCCCGTTAACACGAACAATCTGTATCCTGTCAGTCAGGAAGCACTTGATCCAGTCCAAGAGCCTACCACAGATGCCGAAAGTTTTGAGCTTGGCGGATTGCATTTGTGTAACATATTGCCTCATGAGATGATGATTTAATGCTACTTACTAGCTACCATACTTTAAATAAAGAAATTAAAAAAAATTATATACATTATTAAATAAAGACTCAGAGCTTGGTGGGACGGTATCGAAAGCCTTGGCCAAGTCCAGAAAGATCACGTCGCATGGGACCCTGTTGTCAACCAACCGAGTCCAAGTGTCAGTGGAGTCTAACAAATTGGTAAGGCACGATTTTCCATGACGGAAGCCATGCTGCTTTTCAGTGTGGGCACAGTCTGCCCATTGCCGAAGGACCCCTCTATGACATCCGAATGCACCAGAATGCTATTGAGTGTTAGTATGTATACATTGTTTACACCTTCGTAACGTCCGTGTGCACAAGCCTTATCTTCTTATCCCAACAACTCTCTCAACATACGATCACCAAGAAACGAAACCTCGAACTGTGGCTTCTTTATTTTCGGAAAACATCTCAACGTATTTATGTTTGGTTGAAGCTCGAATGAGCCTGTCAATCATTCGACAACCAAGCTTTAATGTACGCATTCAGGTCTGAAATGTTGTATGCTTCTGTCGGTATTTCAAAAGATTTCCAAGCGAGACCATCGTCCATGGAGTATTTGAAAAGGTTGTTGGACTCGTCAACATTAGGAAAACTGTGGTACTTTTCATTGTTTACCAGCGCAATACAGTACTGGTTTGATTCATCCAGATGTAACGGCGTCTCGAAGCTGACACGTAAATCCATCGATTTGCTGCTGACTATGATGTAGTAAGATTACAGTTTTTTTAAGTATAAAAAAGAGGGATGATGAAAACATATACCTGCACGTTTTTCGTGGAAACGTTCGACAAACGTGATGCGTTGGATATACTACACTTGTACGAGAAGCACTATTCGCCTATATGTTGGGAATTTTCCACCAACTTTTACGATGTTTTAACACATCTCGGTTTTGCAGAGTGGATCGATTCCCCTTTTGAGAGAAAAACGTGGGGTGGAAACTTTTAGATATTCATACGAGAGTTGAACGGCGAGTTTGGTATTGATCCACTATCCACTATCGTCGTTTCCATCTTCCGCATGACATTGTGCGCCAATTGGGCGATAAGTCTGTCCTCCTGTCCGGTGTTTTTCAATTTTTGCAGGAGGTACAGATGTATGACAAGATTTAGATTAGGGGTTTGAATAATATCTCTGTAATGTGTGGTGCAGTGGCAACCCGGACCACTGCACTGTGACTGAGGTTGGCGCTAATGACCAAGCTGTCGACGCGCCATTAAGCCTCATCCCCCCCCCCCCCACTATGCATAAGACAACCAACGGCGTCGAAATTGCAATTTGTTTATTATGAACCATAGCCCAGGGCCAAGCGCCCAATCACAAATTAAGCTACACCACACAATACATTATACACTGATAACTGCCAACAATCACTGAGTTCTGCCAACAATCACGAGTGGCACAGCCACGAATTATTGTTGCCAGAACACCCGAGACGCCATTAGTTGTCCTGCGTATAGCAACCGTGACCGTCTCAAATGCCAGAGGTCCCGGGTTCGAGTCCGGCCTCAGCCATCCCTGGCATTTCTGGAAGAGAAGGGCCCTGTGATGTCTCGTGCTCATGTCGATTGTGGCATGTAAAAGAACCTAGAAGTTTCCGATGGGATTCTCTAGCAAAATTGTCCCTCTCTCCTTCCAGCGCCATGGTTAGGGCTGGGAGCGCGTCAAAAGCTAAAACAACTGCGCATATTGTTCGAGTCGTTTCTAAAACAAATCGTGCTGACGTTCTTCGATTCAGAAACTTAACAAGAAGACTGTGCGTGCTACAATATTAATACAAAGACAGCATTGTTATTGCTTGTTTGGTAAAGGGTTCTGTGCTCGTGTTTATTGATTGTAACACGATTCCAAAGTGCCCCATCACTGTGAAGAGCCCCTTCAGACAACTTCTCAAAAAAATAAATGTTCGAGAAGTTGTTGGATGGGGCTATTTGGCATTGAGTTTCCGCGGTATGAACGGTGATGGGGTACTTCGGAATCAAGTAACAATCCAGAAATAAAAATAGAGAACCTTTGTTGGCTAACTGGGTTTTTCATCGATGTGCGATGATGGGTTTCATTGATGTCTTACCGAATCTTGAACAGTGATGCGGTAAGACAATAAATGTGTAATTATAGGATCAGTGATAAATAAACGTTACTTAACATTAATTACATGTGTACGTGTGTGACAAATAAACCTGTAGGCTATTTGAAAGCTCTATATTTAACAAATAAATTTAAATTAATCAAAATTATGACAAACGGTTGTGTCAGCATGACTAGCAAAAGGCTTCTCTGGGAGGGAACCTTTGTCGGGTAGGGTGAGAGTTATCCATCAAATAATTTGTTTTGGTTTTCAAGTAAAATTGGTTAATATCTACGAGTACAATTGGTGTAGAATTTACAAGTCCTGAATGGTTGTATTGTTGTTATGTTCCATGAAGTATTTTTTTTAATTTTGTTACGTCATGTTACCATATTTTAAATGCAAATAAATTAATGTAAAATGTACGGGAATAACAAAGAAATATTACTCGTGAATTGGTTTGGCTATACAAGTATAAGTATTGGTTATTCATAAATATAAATCAGTATTGAAAACAAGCATTAATAAGCATCAATTTGCTAGTTTCGTTGCATTCTAGCTTGATTCCGAAATACCCCTTCAGACAACAGCAAAACTATTCCTGACAAACTTTCTTTGCTGCCTTGTTGGCAGAAACCACTGCCCACAATGGCTTTGTAACAATGGTTCATTGATCGGAATACACGACGAGATACGAGAGGAGGAGAGCAAAGAGGATGCAAAAAATGTGGTGGGGAAAAACGCTATTTTGTACTCAGAAAAGTGGGTGAGGGCTTATTAAACAGACCAGTAACTCACTAACATTTGAATTGAATTTACCAGATTATCATCACTACGGACCTGGAGCTAAACTGGAAAAACGTCTAGCCTAGCAGGATCCCGGTATCAGCAATCTCGACAAGGCGTATAAAAATCACAATATTGCATTCAGTAAAAAGGAAGGATCTAAATCAACGACATTTAGCTGATAAATAGTTGGCAGAAGCACCTAAGCTGGTGAAAAATGATTCGATTGTTTCATGGATGGAAAGCTTCGTCGCTGAATTCGTCAGGCACATGATGAAATCAAAGGTTAAATTGGGGATGGCGGTCTGCCCAACGAGCTCTGTTGGTCACGTACATAGATGAAAATCTTTAACAAAAAAAAAAGACGTCTTCATCATGTAGAATTTACGCATCATGTAGAATAATTTGGTAGACTTTACACATCACCATCAACACCATCGCATAATATTTACATGATATAACTTGGTAGAAATTACAGACCCGACAGGGGTGATACAGTGGCGTTACGTGCGGGCTGCGATGGGTGCAGCTGCAGGGGGGGGGGGGGGCCCCCCCCACGCTGACGGACAGAAAAGGGGTGCCCACACACAAATAAAAAAAAAACGAAATTAAACAAAAACGAGAAAGATAGCAAAAGGGGAAGAGGGAGAGAAAAATAATCAAGATTGATAATATAGAAATTGTTGGTTTATATTTCAGTTATTGCTTGTATCCAGGGGTTGCCTAATTCTTTCCTGCATTTCTCCGCCTATCAGCATGTGAAAACAGCAATGCAGACTTGTACAACGCTGGCTCTATTTTTCTTACTTCAGAACGGAAATTTTACAAAACTTAATCTTAAGCTGAGTCCACACTTGACCCCCGAACACCGCGTTTGATTTCTGGGCCCGGACTTTCAAACCAGGCAACAGAAAAAGAGAAAACCCGACACCCGTCTTTCCATACCGCGCCCACACAGGACCCCGAAATCGCGACCAGGGCCCGGGCTTAAATAACTTTTCTTTCGTTACAGCATTTTCGGCGCTGTCGTTTTTCCGTTCTCCCCTCCTCTCTCATGCTTTCCTTTTATCTCGATATTGTTTATCAGCATTCTTGCCGTCAGAACGTTTCCATGAAGCGCAGGCCCGCACACCGACCAAGTCCACTCTTGAAATACACGGGGTCACGGTCTGAAGTTCCACTTTTGACCAGGACGTGAAGGTCCAGGTCGGGCCCAGTGCGGACGGGGCTTACTTACAAAGCAGCGTAACACAAGACCGGTTAACAGGTCTTCATCAAACTGTCGATCAAAAATCGTCGTGCAAGGAAACTTTACTTGAAAAAATAGTTTACATTTTGCAGAAAGAAAGCAATACAGATTGGATTTGTGTAACATAATGCCTCATGAGATGATGATTTAATGCTACTTACTAGCTACCATACTTTAAATAAAGAAATTAAAAAAAATTATATACTTTATTAAATAAAGACCCAGCTTATTGCTGTAATCCAGCGAGTACTGTTGCATCAGCAGTAAGTTCACTGCAGCTACGCTTCCTGTACAACTTTCCCTCCTCCTTCTTTCCCTCCCTCCCGACTGCGTTGTTCAGGCCCAACGAATCACTCATGCGGCTAGGTCGCTGCAGCCAATGAGAATGCTTACCGTTTATGTAAAAACACGCACTAATAATTTTCATTGACGTGTAGTGCGTTCGAGCCGTAAGGGCTCCCTCGCACTGAGCGGCCAGGTCGCGCGGCTAGTGGTCGTCTCGGCCAAAAAACACGGCCACGTGTTACGTTGCCACGTCCGTTTTTCATTGATAATTCTGGATCACGTGGTGAAAAATGAACACGGAGCAGGTATGGTCGCCCTATGGTCGCCTGCACGCCGCCCGGGATCCCAGTGGCGGCCGCAACTGTCTGGCCGCTGCGGCCAAGTGCGTGTTGCTACATATACCGTAAGCATTCTTGTTGACCGCAGCGACCTGGGCGCGCGGCTTGGCCGCCGTGTGCGTTGGGGCCCTGAAGGAGACGGGGTGAAAGCGAATTGGGCGAAGGGTGGGCGGGTGGGGGATGGTGTACGGGGACTTGACATTAAGGAGAAGGCATGAAGGAGAACAGGGAACTTGATACCATTTATCAAGCATATGTCGTCCTTAGACAGGTTACCAGCTAGTATATATATTATATATTATGTGTGGTGGCGCGCATGGGGAGGAGGGGGGCCCCGCTGCAATTTCTTGCATCAGGGCCCACGCTGACTAAGTTAGGCCACTGGGGTGATATATGAGGTAATGTTCACGAGGGAGGCAAGAGAGGACACGTTGTGGGGGAGAGGGACATCTGGTGTGACATCTAGGGTGGCATTTGGGGCAACGTTGGGGGGATGCCATCTGGGGGCAACATTGTGGGGGACATTTTGGGGAGACATTGGGGGCGACATTTGGTGCAACATTTGGGATGACATTGGGAGGGCGACTTCTAAGGAGGAAGGAGACATCTGTATGATGTCAGTTCCGGTTTACTTGAGTGTGTGTGTATGTGTGTGTGTGTGTGCGATGCTTAACATCTCCTTTACCCGTAATCGTAGTGTATCTCGTATTTTTTATTTGTTACGATGTGAACCTTTACAATTATTTAAATTTTCAGAAACATGCAGCATGGCAGAGATCGACATACCCAATGGATTTTACAACAATTGTCAGGAAGAAGTTAAAGTTTTGCATAATGAAAATGTAACAGTAACATGCAAGAATGGATATGCACCTACAATAAAATCATTTGATCAAATGCGATGTGTCAACGGAAACTGGACCGATATTCCCCAGTGTATACCATCTTGTTCCGTTCCAGAACTGCCACTTGATATTTCAATTGTAGCACTGTATGTTGAGGATGTGTATTTGCAAGATGAAATCATATTACTCAACTGTTCTGATGGGTACTTTTTAACTAATGGTGTGATTTCGCCTTTTACAACTATGACCTGCAAAGGTCACAATATGTGGGAACCCAAACAAATTCTTTGTAGTCCGAAGAACCATTTCAACTCTGTATATAAACCTTACGAAGAAAAAATTATTGATGTTATGTTTGGTGATACAATTGAACTTCCATGTGATCAGGAAACATTTCAAGATGTATCAGATCATGAGGATATCCATTGGCTTTGGTTGAAAGATGCGGTTGATATAACAACTAAACACAACATTTCTCATTCAATAAATCCATCTAACGGTAGTTTGAACTTGTTAAATATCGGTACTGACAGTCTCGGCAGCTATACTTGCTTACTAAAGAACGTGTCCCAATACGTATCAACTTCCATTATATATACCATGAAGATACACACAACTTGCCTTCCAGGACCACCTAATTCTTCAGTTTTAGTGGTAGAAGAATATTCTTCAGCTATTTTCTTCTGTCCTGACACAGGGTTTCAGTCAAACGAATCCCCGATGTGGTATAATCAGTATGGTAACAGGATTTTAAATGACGAGAAATTCAGTTTAGTAATGAACGTCGGGTTGTTAATAAGATCAGTTCACTACAGTGATGAAGGACACTACATTTGTGATGTTGGGCCAAACGCTCCATTTTGCAACAGAAGGTTTGCCACAAGCTTGAAAGTAATTCCCACAACCGAAAGCATTTGCGGATTGCCTTCAAAAAATAGTGATTTTCCATGGTTGGTAACCCTTTGGTGGGATGACGAAATTGCTCCATTTTGTTACGGGGCTTTAGTTAACCAAGATTGGGTTGTGACCACAGCGTTATGCTTGCTCGGTCTTCACAGAAAACGGGATCCAGGTGTTTTAGTTAGACTCGGACGGCAAAGTTCTGACCACACTCAAATAAATTCGACCTTTATTCCAGTTGATTTCGCCAGGATTCATCCGCAGTTTAATCGAAGGAATAACATAGCAGATATTGGAGTGGTTAAATTAAAGCAACCAGTAGTTTACAGTGAAACTATTGTTCCAATTTGTCTAAGCAACATGGACATGGAAATGTTATTTTATGCCGACAATACAGTCTGTGATGAAAGGTTTCCGTTAAGTGGTAACGTGTCTGGCTTAGGATCTTTGGAAACAGATTTGCAGACAGGCGGTTCAGAACTCATGACAATACATTCTAATTCACAATCTTGTCAGGCTAATTCCGGAACATGTTTGAAAATACCTGATGGCGCGTTTTGTGCTAAAGGCAGCGATCAGGTATCTGACTATGTGGCAGATATTGGCTCACCTATGCAAGTACCACATAAAGGTAGAATGTATTTGTATGGTTTATTTAGTTTCGGTGAAAGAAGATCCAAAATTGGCGATTTTGACTACTTTACTAATGTGACTGCCTATTATAACTGGATTGTAGCCAAAATGAATGGTAAATATTAGTACTTCTTACTGCATACATAGAAAATAATTTTTAATTCTTTTTCCTGGACGTCTGTAACCTATCAGTCCATAAGCTTACTAAGCATTCTACGATGTGTGATACTATATTAAAACAATACATATGTTTCAACACTATTCACAGCTTCAATCTGTGTTGAAAATACTAAGTCCCTACAACACCTTGGAGGGGAGGGTGAAGTTTAGGTCTGATGCTCCGACTGCTTAGTACCCAAAGTTCATAAACAAAAGTAAACATTTTCGTTATTCTTTTAAAGCTTTCTCAGTGCTGAAAAAAACAAAGCACGAAAAGAGCCATTCCCTCTTAAAAACTATTATGTTTACTGGTGGGTGACCACATGAGGTTGTTTCATTTTAACTCCGTTACATGGAAGAATGGGTAAGTTTTATGTGGTAACTTTATACCTTTTACTAACGACTTTTCTGTAATTGGTAGGGCTATTTTCTAATGTGGCTATTGTTTATGAACTGTGGATGTTAATGCAATGGGGCGTATTATAGGCCTAAACTACTGTCTGTTAGTTACCATTGCACTGCATACAAGGAAAGAGTTGTTAGGTTATCCGAGGGCTAGCTCCCATTAGACAATAGGCATACCGTACTGAGTGTTTGAATGGAAGCAGAGTTGTACCATGTTTAAATTTGATGGTAACGACGAGTGCACGTTGGCTTAGTTAACACTGCATTTTATGCAGTCTTACGTAAATTTTACTACAATTATGATACAAAGCTTTGCTTAAAATAGTGTGTACTGTAAATTCAGCAATCTGAAAAAGGCTCCTGTGTTCCTGCTTTAGTCAAGATAGAAATTAGGTAATGGCTGGGCTTATTTTTATATTTATTAACCAACAAATTTGATCGATAAGATGACTGCATTGTAAATTTTGTAAAACTTTTTCTTTAAATTAAAGCAACTCAAGCAAGATGTGTGTAAGAAACGAGTTGAAGATGTCTATAATGCGAAATGCAGCTGCCTTACACAAAGGGCGGTTCCAGACACGAACAATAAAATAAAAGGCTTACTAAGAGACTGGTGTCTTTCATTGCAAGAAGAGTTGGACAAAAATGCAGACAAACAGCAAAACACATGTTACTGCGTCCCCAACAGAAGAAAACACTCACAAACAAACACACTCAAAGACAGACACACAAAAAATCCAAATTTGATCGAGTATTTGATATCGCTTACTTTGCTTGCTCGGCCAATAATGAGAGTCCAGAAAATCGAAGCTGGTAAAATTGTTTATTTAGAAGGAATTCTTTATCTTATCACGAATTAATACGGTTGCTCTCATTCAATGAGGGATTTATTCCGCAGTTTTTTGATTTCCAAGATGGCGGATGTTGTTGTCCGTTGCAGTGCTATATGGGCATTTTATTTCCGTGTTTTCTCCTTTTAAATGTGACCAAAGCAGCCAACGAATTGCCGAGAATTATTATTAAACAGTGTATTTTGGCATGAACTTGTGGTATTTCAATGTGACGAGGAACATTTTCTGCAAAATTTACGTCCACACAACCACAAAATAAATGGTTACCCCGTCTGTCTGTCGGCAGCAACAGCAAATATCTGGCTATTCAGCTGGAATAACGGCCCTTATTCCAGCTGAGCAGAAGTTTGCCTAAAATTCTTCACTGTTGTCACAGATGCACAGACGGGGAAATACATTTTTTTTTACTAATGAGGCTAATTTTTAATTCATACACAGGAAACCCTTACGAAGCAATCAGTTTGGTTTGATGGAATGTAAAACTTAATCAAAAATTAATGTGGTGTCTGGCTGTTTTAACTAACGCCACCACATATCTATATATCTCAGGTGGCCTTGTTTTAACTAACTGCCTGTGTTGTACGCACATCCACCAGGGTGTGCAGCCTTCAGTAATAAATCTATAGAAGGGCATGCGTACCTGTGGTGGGCGCTGCCTGTTAAAGGCACATAAATCCCTCCGTCCTGGCCGCTTTACTCATACGTCAACAGCGCTAAAATATAGTTCACACGACCGCGGCGCGCATTGCTCTGTGAAAAAAGCATGACGTCACATCTGACGCTAGATCATACTCATTTCGGAGCCGCGCCATGCGAAGCATCGTACAAATGCTAAAAGGTAAACAAACACTGGCGAAGATGACTGCACGTTATGATCATCAATGTCTCATGTCTGTTGCTGCGGTAAAATACCCACACGTTAGTTTTATTTGAACAAAGTTGACCAAATAAAAGATTCTGGGGGTCTTTATTATGTGTTGATGTCGAAATTTACGTTCTGTCGTTGCCGACTATGTTACGTATATTAATATATTGGCGATTTCAAGGAGGCATGCTTATGGACCGGTCATTATGTATCGCTATTTTTTTTTGGGGGGGGAGAAGATATTTTTTCCCCCCCCCCCCCTTCTTCGAACAGTAAGTTTACGCCCCTGCGACCGATCTCATTTATTCCCCTCGACCGTTATTTTTTCCCTTGCAGCCTAATTTGTGACTTCATGTTTTAGTATTATGCGGGAATCAAAAACGGCGTTATTGATTGTAATTTAACTGGTACTGCAGCTAAACGTCTGAAACTCAATCCGTAATTAAATTCTTCTCCGCCTTTGGTTTTGTCCATCACCATGTCAGGATCCCGACACCCCTGCCCCACCCCTGCTTTAATCCTAGTTTCTTGCGGTAAACATAGGATAAACCTAATTGTCGATCCAATTCTCGTCTTGTCCTTTCCTTTACCGATTCGGTAGCAAATCTACTTGGTAGAATAAATAAATGTGTTCTTCACTCGCCATTTCTCCTGATAAGCTCAGAACAAGGTTAGTTGGGATTGACGCTGCGTGCCTTAAGTAAGGCGGCTACTATCTCACTTGGCTTTCGCTCAGAAGCGCCAAGTCACGTGACTTGAAGCGCACGAAGAACCATACGTCACAGACTAGGCCCGTAAACATCGTGTGACGTCACCCTCGAAAGTAGCCCGCGAAGCTTTCTGGCGGGAGTGAGATACTCCTCAGACCGAGCGGTAAAAAAGAAGCTTACTAGCGTACACGCGCCACATCTGTCCTCGGGATCGTACCCTTAGACGATCAAATAAAAGGTAAATGAATTCATATAAAACTATTTCCGGTAATGTATCGAGGAAAACTGTTAGAATATACCGGAGGGAATTACATGCCTTTAACAATCCCATCTGCTTCTAGCTTTCGCTCTGTCCGCCAACACCTTGGAGTGTGGCAAACATCTGAACCTACAATTACATGTAGAATAGCAAACACTACAATTTGACTGGAACCTATGTTTGAGTAAGATTGCTTATCTGTAGCCCACGAGCGAGCTCAAGCACAATTTCCATACTCTGCTCTCATTGTATGAAATGCCATAAACTTTTCTTTTTTCTATGCCATCGCGATTAGTTTTCATATTTTCGGTAATTTATTTATATTTTCACATGCATCACGGGTTTAGTATACTTGACCCCCCTCAAGGTCCAAAAATTATGTGGGGGGGGGGCCCCGAAAAAATGCACTTTTTGCATACCTGTTGTGACGGTCTCCAAATGATGTCTGTAGCCAAGATTAGTGCTGTAGCCAAATTAAGTAAGTAGCTCTCCACACCGACAGTTTCCATTAGTTGTAAGGAAACGTGTCTCGTTTTGAACGAAATGACATATGTTGGGTAAAAAATGTTCTTTGCACTCGACTCTTGTCAAGATTCATACATTAAGTATGATGAACACACTGTTTGTTGGTATGCCCATCCATAGCCATAACATAGTCAGCACCTGAAAGACAAAGCCAAGAAACCAGGTGCCGAGGCTTTTCTGAAAAGTTCTTTGTTGTAAAAACTATACTTGTAGTACTGGTACTAATAGCTTCAAGACCTCGTAAACACTTACATCATGCAGGGGTCTGAAGCTGAGGCGTTTTTAGAGATTTTGACTGCTGAAAATGCCAATTTTGAGGTCCAAAAATGACTTTTTCTTCCAATTGGTCAGCATGTTTTGACCCCCCACCCCCTTTACTGGACCTGAAAAATTTATGATCCCCCTCGAGAGGGCCCAAAATGTTCATGACCCCCTACCAATTTCCTCCACCCCCCCTGGCGATAAATAATGAACGGTCCCTAAATAAAACCACTTCGTATGCTAGCTCCCTCATACAGAAAACTTTTGTGAAAATCATTAGATTTCTTGCTTTCCCCATTGAAATCCTCGGATTTCACCTCATATGTTCCCATCTGGTCGTGGTGATGTTTAGCTAAACCTTCCGTCTTGCAATTTTATTGTGTAACAAAAATGTTTTGAAGCTTTTCAACAATGCGTTGAATCTAATGGTTTTTAGAGACAGTTGAGTGACTTCTTACCCACACAGTTTCGTGAATACCAAATAAGCACTGTGTTTATTTTACAGTTGTAAGTAATTACTTCATTGTTTGTCTTCAACTTTCAGCTGCGTGTCGGGCACCAATGATGATAATTTAGTGCACAATTAGTGCAAAGTAATTCACAAGGCAGAACACCAGTAATACTAGAGGAATGACACGAGCTTGTTGACAATAATTTAACGTGGGAGTTTCTGCATCTAGACCTTGCGCAAACCTCACTTTTAGGGATGTTCATCATGGATTCAATGTTCAAGGATTTGCAGTGGGGGGGGGGGGGCATTCGATGCCCCAGAAATGTAAGCAGTACGGCTTCTTTCATTAGTTATGAACTTTCCGTTAAATACATTGAAGAACTCACTTTCATTTTTGGGTGATTTAACTATTACCTTAGTTGTCATTACTGGCTGTGAAAAATGGCACACTAGTAACGTGATGCATACCACATATAAATATTGCTCCAATTTGTACGACATAAAATTTGGACCGTTTTGTCACTAACTAGAATATTATGCAGCGAAACACAGCAAATAAGTTTTTATATTTTCGATTTATTGCAGCGCTAGTTGTAGATTTCATTACAAAAACGAATGGATGATTTGAATGTGTGTCGATAATAACAAGATATATTTTCTCATTAAGTGGTCCAGCGAAGTCAATTTGAACTTGAGACCATGGTTTAGCAGATCAATCCCTACATGCTTTTTACGATGTATATTACCATCTTTAGTCAACTAATAGGATCACAAAACTAACTTTTCTAGTACGGCATCTACCCCGGAACACCAAACTTGTGGGCGTGCAAGCACTTTAATCCTTACTAATCCACAATGCCCAATGTGTAACTCAGTTAAGACAATAGGGCACTAGGCATGTTGGCCATTGTTGGTTAGTAAGGATTTTGCCTAGAAAAATAGGGCTTTAACTCCTTGTTGTCTACTCTGATAGGCCAGCTCCAGTGTGGCAATGCACCCTGGACAAAACACGGTCCTTAAGGATAAGTTTATCAAGCTGGTGAATCAAAAGAGGCAAGAACTCAATAGACTGAAAGTTCATGAGTGTGGCTTCAGTTGGTTTCATTTTTGACTCTTCATATGGCAAAGGCATGCAAAATAAAAAAAAATATGCTGTTAAAGTGATTTTGTCTTGAATATGCAGCAGCTCGAAATCATAGACATTTAAATACAACACCTAATGCTGATACAAGCGGCACCATAGCACGGATGCCTACTTTATTTCCAAATATCGAAAGCAAGGCCTACTGTTTTTTTGCAATATGAAGTGTCGACCGTAAAGATGCTGCTCTAAATGCTTATCCCCAAAAACAATTGGAGTGCCGCTCAATCGAATTGGACTTAACCAAGTTCGGCTTTGCTCATCACGTGGGGTAGAAACACAATAGGCCTATTTTTGCCTGAAGGCATGGTATGCACAAGTGTGGCACCCAAACCTATGTGTGAAGCATCACAAATTAATTTAAGTATTAGGTTGGGAGTCACAGTGTACCAGAACGTTACTTTTTAAGAAATGTTTCCTTAGCTTTTGCCGCAGCCTCTGAACATTTTTTCATTCCAGAGCGAGAAATTTTTCGAACGTAGGGACTTATTTAGTGGACTCAAAATAGTGGCCAGATGAGGCGTAATTTCATCGTGGCGTTATTTAGGAACCCTAGATAAGACTTTGGGAACCCTCATTGGTTCTGGGGCCAAGCAGCATCCAAAACCTCAAGCTGGTTAACATTCCATTTATATTAATCATAAAGCGTAGTTATTTAATTCAGTCCTATTCAGTTTACACTTAGTTTTCTTCACCCTTCTGTCATTATGCTGCTGAGCAGAGCATACCTTATGGAATGTAGCATCATGTTCCTATCCCTCCCCCTCCCCCAAGAGTATCATCATAAAATAGTTGGGACCTAGGAATGTCATGTAACACTTTCATCATGCATTCTAAAACATTCCTACACACTAGCTAGGCCAAGGGGTATCCTTTGCCACTAAGATAAATCTAAACACGTGTTAATGAGTAGCACACCCACCCACGTTTTTTATGGATGTTGGGTTTTACTTAGAATTGTAAAAGTAGGCTTTGTACCAACTTATGGATGTAATTTTACTATCACAGCCTGATTCTACTTCTAAGGGTAATTTCTGGATTTAGGGTACAGTAAACCAACTATTTATTGATGTTAACATTTGAACAAGTCATAGAATTTATTGCTGAACCTAAGCTTGAACCTAAGGCGTGAATCTATGCAGAAGTATATAAGGTCCATAGGACGTAGAGAAATAAACTCTGATTCAGCACATGCTGTGTTTCATGATTCACATAATTACTCGGTCGTAGCAGTATATTATAAATAAAAACTCAAGCAGTACAGAGACTCGAACCAGAATCAGAGCCTCCTTAGTCGGTCAAAAAGGGCTTGCTAGGTTGCTAAAGATGAAAGTTCAAAACCTGCACAACTACAAGTGCGCCGGCAAGGGTGTAAAAATCCAGACGCTTTATTAACTCAATCTCTCAAACGTTTGAGACCTTTCCCTCTAGCTACAACATAAAAAATATCTATAATACTAGTCTCCAGCCATACTAAAATTGCTTAAATTGCTAATTTAAAAAGCTTACCACCACTTATTAAGATTACCACCAGTCAAACTTAAAAAAAAAATAAAGACTGAGAAGGTGACTCTGGCAACATAACAACAAAGGACGTTATTTCCGTTTAATACACAATTTTTTTTTAATTTTTTCCCAATTTTCTGTAGCCGGGAAAGTTGTTATGTCGTTCATGGCTTACTGACTGTAATGTTACAGGCGTCAAGTTAATGAGAGTTTGTTGATTGTCTATGTGTACACAATCTTAATGCTATAGAGATCAGGGTACTATGGAGAGAGGTGGCGTTTGAGGAATTCTGAGGAATTCTGTTTTCTAACAGCCAGATCGTGATCAATTTTACGCTGGCCTAAAGCACATTGATTTTGGCTTAAATCATTAGATCTGTACACCAAACGATCTTGCCATGAAAATTAAACTTTATATAATTTCCTTATAAAGTCAGAGAGTTTTGCAGTGTAACAATGGGCAGGTGGGATTCTCCTCTCTTCATAATTATGCTGCGTCAGAGCCTTTGTCCGACACTCCTCTTTCCTCTTAACAGTGCCAGTGAGTCTCTGTTCCCTTCATGTACAGGGTCAGAGCCTTTGACCAAGACTCCTCTTTCCTCCTAACAGTGCCAGTGGGTCTATCTGTTCCCTTCACATGCTGAGTCAGAGCCTTTGTTGAAGACTCCTCTTTCCTCCTAACAGTGCCAGTGGGTCTCTGTTCCCTTCATATGACGAGTCAGAGACTTTGTCCAACACTACTCTTTCCTCCCAACAGTGCCAGTGGGTTTCTGTTCTTTTCATATGCTAGGCCAGACTTTGCCCAACATTATTCTTTCCTCCCAAGAGTGCCAGTGTGTCTCTGTTGCCTTCATATGCTGGGTCAGAGACTTTGTCCAACACTCCTCTTTCCTCCTAACAGTGACATTGGGTCTATGTTCCCTTCATATGCTGAGTCAGAGCCTTCGTCTAATACTCCTCTTTCCTCCCAACAGTGCCAGTGGGTCTCTCTTCCCTTCATATGACGAGTCAGAGACTTTGCCCAACACTATTCTTTCCTCCCATGAGTGCCAGTGGGTCTCTGTTGCCTTCATATGCTGGGTCAGAGACTTTGTCCGACTGTGTCCAACAGTGCCAGTGGGTTTCTGTTCTTTTCATATGCTGGGTCAGACTTTGTCCGACACTATGCTTTCCTCCCAAGAGTGCCAGTGGGTCTCTGTTGCTTTCATATACTGTGTCAGAGACAGAGTCGGACTGGGTAGTAAAGGGCGCCTGTACCATTTAGAGAAATAATGGGGAAGGGGCACCACGCGTTTTACCAGTAATTCAAGTCTGACGGGTCTGGAGAGCGCTCTAAGCTAAAAGATTTAATTTTTCTTTCGGAAGGGGTAAAACAGAAAGCTGCCCATGGGGCGCCAAAACTGTGGTAACCAAAGGGCGCCTCTGCCAATGACACAATGGCAGTATGGCCAGTCCGAACCTGCAGAGACTTTGTCCAACACTCTTTTTTCCTCCCAACAGCGCCAGTGGGTCTCTTTCCCCTTCGTATTTGGGTCAGAGACTTTGTCCAACACTACTCTTTCCTCCCAACAGTGCCAATGGTTTTCTGTTCACATCATATGCTGAGTGAGAAATTTTGTACAATACTACTCTTTCCTCCCAACAGTGCCAGTGGGTGTCTGTTCCCTTCAATATGCTCGGTCAGAGATTTTGTCCAACACTCCTCTTTTCTCCAAACGGACCTCTTCATGTTCTGCGGCTTCTGTATTCACATGATGGTTTTAGTAAATAAATAGCAATGCAGTGTGCCCCCCCACCCCAGTCCAGTGAAGAGTTAACCCCCCCCCCCCCCAGTTTAAAATGTTACTCCCATATTCCCAACTTGGACTAGTGTTTGGGGTGTCACCCTACACCCCTCCCCCCGACTCAAACACACACTTTCGACCATGTTATTTACACAAGCTTTATTTCTATCCCATTGTAACACCGGGTGCTGCAGCAACAGCATGTACTGTTCTGTTTCATTTTCAATCAATATTCAACCATGCATAAAATTATAAACTAAAACATTTTATTTTTTTGTGTTTTTCTAGATTGATGTGTTGTGTTGACTGCTGACGGGTTATGTTGCGTTACGGTGACTGGTGATTTGTTGTTGTTACGTAATAAATGTATCCATATTTTCCCACCTCACCCTCCCCCCAAAAAGATGCCAGTGAGGAGTTGCTCCTCACTGCTCCCCCATGGGCAGCACTGTAGCATCGCGTTCAGTTTCTCTTCTCAACGACTATTTTGGATATGTACTGGGTTCTTTAGCATTAAGATGTGCGGTGCCAGAATATGAATTGTAATGTCGCAATGTTCCACCCAGTCTACAGGATTAGATATAAATATTTCATCTTTATTAATAAAATCGAGTTGTCGCGTAGGATGGACGGCAACGAGACGGCCACAATACGGCCGCCACAATACGGCCGCAAGTAATTGATAGAGCACATATCCGTTTTCATTGTCGGTAGCTCGCTCTTTTTCATTGCTACCGTGCGAAGAATGAGCCCGCTCGCCCACTGGCTGATTGTTGAAGCTTCGTTTGTTTAATCCTCCCTTACAATGTCTCCAATGCCTATTTATTTATTTCAGGTGTACAAAGGCTTGATTATTTATTTACGATATACAAAGGCGTATTTATTATTTCACATGCACAAAGGCGTATTTATTTATTTCACATGTACAAACGCGTATTCAAACCATTTTTGCACCAAAGAATAATATGTAAGGTAAACAGGCACTTTTCCAGACGTGTAATTTCATTTTTATTTCCAGGTATTCAACGACTCGCACGAACCTCGAATTACTTAATCTATACATCTGCATGCTAAAGCACACTAAGACGATTCGTTTTTCAAAGGGTTTCAAAGGGTTTAACGAGCGTTGACCACTCCTGGTCATCTGCCCGTGTATGGAGTGTATGGGGGTGTATGGAGTGTATGGGAGTGTATGGACTCCGAAACAAGGGATACGCTGAATGAGGGAGTGAAGCAAACGAAAAACACCGTTTGCTAGCCAGGGTACGCAAAAACACATAGACGGGATACACGCATTCCGTAACAAACATATGAGGAAGGAAATCGTCCCAGTGTTTTTAACGATGCATCAAACACCACCCGTGCGTAGCACGGGCTTCCCCTAGTCTAATCTATACAATTAGACATAAATATTTGAATTAATTTGTATTATTGGTTACAAGGATTTATTCCAGTAGGATTAGATTTAAATAGATCATCCAATCTCTGTAGGATTAGATATAAATATTTCATTCAACCTCTAGGATTGGATATAAATATTTCACCTAATCTGAAGAATTCGATTTAAATATTTCCTGCCATGTAGGATTGTGTACACACATTTCATCTAAACTGTAGGATTGGGAATAAATATTTCATCCAGTCTATAGGTTGGGTAAAATATTTCACCTAATCTGTAGGATTGGATATAAATATAGAATTTGATGCAAATATGTAACCCAAGGTGCAGGGTGAAATACAATCTATAGTATAAAGTATCGACTGCATCTAAAAGAATCCAAAGCATTTACTGAAAACTAATCACTATTTTTGTTGCAATTATCAATACTGCAATAATTGTAGTAATTCCTTGTAATAATTGTAGTATGCCTTGTAATTCTTCAGATCAAATTCATTCCAAATTATTTGGAATGAATTTGATCTGAGGAATTACAAGGCGTAAGGAATACAGCCTGTTTACAAACAGGTAAAGTAACAAAAATTTGAATAATTTATCTGGCCGATTTTGTTGTCTGATTGTTAAATTAATTTTAAAAAATTTTAAAAAGTGTGATTGTCTTCACCTGTTTTAGAGTGCTGAAATTCTAAACAATCTAACAAATTATTTCACCCTAATTACGTCACACGCAGCAAAATTCCATTACATAAAATAAATTTTACTCCATTCATGAAAAATATGATTTTTTTTATTTTGTTTCTCATGTATAAACCTGTGGGTTGATTAAACTGGCGTTACCTTTACCATGAACCACCTTGGGATGGAAGAGTGCTAGTCTAGTTATATTTAAGTGGTCGAGGGTTGGCTAGTACAGCAGGAAGTCTAGTGCAGAACTATAGTTTGTTCCACATTACATTTGCATGAAACTGACTGTTAGACGACACGTTTCCTTGCACTATGAGTGAAAACGTGCTGATATCACACCACGACTCTACACAGTTACTGAGATTGTACGAGTGGGATATTTACGTATTTTTTGCACTCGTAGTGGAAGGAACCGTGGTGTCATACAGTCGGGTTCCTGAAAACATAATGTGGAACAAACTATACCTAGTGAAGATTACTGAATTTTCATTTCACTTAGGCTCACTTGTTTTTGCACCAATATGCCCCGTTTTGTCTTAATAAGTAGGCCAAATTTGCTGCAGTTTGATGACTTAGGAATGTAAAATAGCTAAGAAGCCGAACAAGGTGAGTCAGCCCAATAATAGTGACAAACTAGTAATAAAGGCAAACAATAATAATAATATAAACAGTAATAATAAATTTAAAAAAAAAACTAAGTACAAAAACAGCAATTTAAATCCATTACACGCAGCATTTTATTTAATTTTTTTTTTTTAATTTCGTTTGTTTGTTTTGGCACCATTTTTCACCACTGTGCTAACCTAACGAGTTAATTCTTTCAGATGTAATATTTTTGAATGGTGAACTCATAGTTGGCATTTTGGTGATACTTAAAAACATACACATACAAATTAACTAGTTTCACACAGTTGCTTGTATGATGACATTTGGTGGCGTAAGGAAGCGGCTAAAGGTATTTTTGGTCAGAGGCTCCATCTCTTACAGTGGCGATTCTGTAAAACGTCTAGCAAGGTTTACAAAGTCTGTCAATAGATGGCGATCTGCAGCATAGTTCATTCCATTGAAGTTTTCAGAGTATTGTGGAAACTACTAATGAGACGGGGACCTTTACAATACGGAAAGGCGGGAACCATTTTAATTCATCCGAGCAACACCGTCGGCCATCTTAGGCATAAATAGCTTTTCTTATGGCACTAATAGCTTGCTTATTGCAACAGTAAAATAGAAAAAGCCAAAGACCCTGCAAACTGTTCAACAAAGTGAGTGTAGCAATAACCAATACAGAATCGGTTGTCCACGTAAGTATGCAAATAAAGTGGAAGGCACCAGCTCCTATTCCCCATTTCACGTATGGCAAAAGTCTGTGGGAAAAAAAAAAGATACATTAAACTTTCAATCGACATATTGTAGTGACACTCGTAACGCTGCCTGTTTCTTTAGCCGTATGTAAAAATATTTACTTGGAAACCAAAACAGTAACTGAACATAAAACGGCTACGCCGTTTAGAAAAAAAGCATAAGATACTGAGTATGGGGATACGAGCTCTAATGCTTTTTTTCTACTCATACTCACAGCGGTGAAGGTACACAAAAAAAAATCGGATTAGAATTCACTCGATTGCTACGAACTATAATTTGAACTCCACCTCCAGGGAACAAGGACTTTTTACTCAATGGTTATGTCAGAAAGTGAACGCAGTTTGCGTTTGGAGTGTTTAATGTTTGTGTGTTTGTGTGTGTGTGTGCGTGCACTCTTAATTTGTGTATTAATACAGGCTTTCTTTATATCTGTATGTTTGTTGTTTTATATTTTAAGTATGTTTTGTGTGAGTGCAGCTATGCGTGTACCTGTGTACATTTATAATTTTTGAAACAAGCAGACTCCTAGTTAAGGCAGTTTTTAGTCTGTGTTTGTATTTGAAGGTTTCTGTCCTAGTTCGTATGAGTAAAGGTCAGTGTTGCTGTCAAAGGGACAATAATCCTTCCATTCCTGGTGCTTTATTTTCGCTTCAAGGTATTCCACATGATCGCGCCCGCACATTGATCTCTGACGCAAGCCTGACGTAACATCCAAGTCTACATCACGCGCTTTGGGGCCGCGACACATCGTACACGTGCTAAAAGGAAAACAAACATGGAGACGACAGCTACAATCAATGATCCCCAAGCGTCGACTTCCATCTGCAGCTGCGGTTTAATATCCACATCAGTGCTTTCACTCCTCACCTACAGAATTTCCCCGAGTAAAGACAAAATTTTCCTTTTTTTCCCTGTGCAAAAAAAATTTCCTTCCTTACTTCTCTTATTGTGATGTACTCAGGGAGTAGACGATTGAATCCAAGAATAATAGCAAAACCCAATTTACTCCTTACTGCATAGCTAGGGGACTATGCACTGAGAACACATATTAGGCATTAAACTTAAGTTGGAGGTTGGTCTAATCCTAGCAGAGTGCAGGGAGACAACCTTTCGAGTCGTCTGCCCCACACCAAGTGTCTTCCTATGGTTCAGGCCCTCGTATTTATACGCGGGCCAGAACAATAGAAGTCGCCTGAGGCTTTACGTTGCGTAACTGCTAACAGGTTGGAGCCGGCTCTAACTGTTTGAACAATAGAGTAGCCTCGTTCCCAGCTGTTGGCATTCGGCCAACTTCCGGTGTAGACGGAAGTTGACAGGACGCCAAGCAGCTTTGTAACTGCAAGGTGCACCGTGTGCGTTCACACAAGGTGCGCCCTGCTATTCGTAAATAGCGTGTTACTCCCCCCCCCCCCCTAAGTTTTTGCTTAGGGCAAAGGGAGACCTACCTTATGTATTACTCAGTACCCTCTAAGCCGGCAATAAGGTTTATAAAGTTATTTCAAGTCGTTTATTTTGATAACATTAAAAAAAAACTAAATATTTACAATACCTCCCTACGTTAATTCCCTCCTTGGAACTAAACCAAGTCTCCAAAACTATAAAAATCTAAGAAATCATAATTTCACAAAATAAAAGCCTCCTGGGAACTAATTTTGTTGAATGCCTAGTCTCAAAAGCTAATATCACATATAAAGTTCACACAAACATTGACTCACATTGCTTTGCACCAGTCGGAAAAAATCGAAGCTAAAAGTTCAAAAGTTCATTTTCACCACTGAAATTGCTTTGCACCAACACTATTGTCTAAAAAGTCACCGGTTAAAACCAGAGTTCAACTGCACACAACTGAATGGATTTTCTCCACGCGCACAAGGTAAGTATCCAGGTAAGTTCTTACACCTTTTTTTTTTCTTCTCTCGCTAGGGTTCACCTCACCGCACTGCACTTAAGGGCTTCTCTCCAGTATGATATGTACTAATTATCCTTCTTGACAGGATCCTCCTCGAACGACCTCTCCAGATCCATAAGATCCTCCGAACACAATAGAAATTGTTCATCTACTTCACAATCTTGGGTCGCTGCTAATTCCAAAATTCGCTGATCCAATAAATAACCCTCCTGGCTTGTTGAAGAATGGCTTCTGGATTTTCCGTGGGTTGTCTCGACATCTCAGGGGCTGCAGCACCGGTCATGCCCTCTGTGGACGCTGTAGTGGATTTGGAAAATGGGACTCCCCACGGGTTGTCCATTGGCTCCAGGGCATTGTTGTGGAATTGGAACTTCACTATAGTAGCAGAAGGGTGACCAGGTTTACCCAACTGAAGTTCATATGCTTTCAACTCACGCTCCCAATGATCTTCCGACTTCGTAGCTGTTGACCTCGAAAAGAAGCATTTACGACCCTGGGCTCCGGTTCAAACCTGGGCCCTGACGTGTTGTGTCCTCACCGTCGCCGTCTGCATCGCCTTGTCCGCCACCCTACGTCTCTTGTTGCTTTTGCCACGTTCCAGGGACTGTCGGCGCCGCTTGCTTGATGATCTCCCTCTACCAGCTTTGGAGGTCCTTTCCGGAGCATTGGATTGGGCACCCCTCTGCTGGTTGGTATCCTCCGACTTCTTGGCCTCCTTCTTACGTGATGGTGACCCCTTGAAGCTGCCGTAACCTGGATTGCTTCCACATGACGCCATCTTTCGTTTTTTCTCTTCTGATACGATGTGATTGAAAAAAAGTTCTTCTTTCCTTGCTTTCCACCGCCAAAGTTTTGTTGGATGCTGTGCAGCGCACACCTCTCTCCTCCACTCTGACTTGCACCGGAAGTTGCCGTAGAGCTGCCACTGCAGCGTGTGATTTGGGACCCGGTTTGACCTGGTATTTAAGACAGGTTAGAGTGCCGTTCTCCCACAGGTCCGCCATCACGTCATATCCTAGCTGTGTTCCAGTGTATCTGACCCGCAGATCCGTTTTTAACACAGCCGGAAGTTACGTATGTATCGATCGTCACCAATTTTCAAATAGCAACAACACTTTTATTTCGACTTCCGATTTGCCACAGGGCGGATTGCAGCAGACTTCACAAGTCAGGTAATTGAAATTTTTGTTGTTAACTATGCCTTTATTGCAAACAAATTATAGCGTGTGCGTTTAGGAGTAAAAAAAAAAAGGTTGCGGCGTTTATAAACTTGAGAAAATTTGACCTACGTCCAATTTCCCCACTCCACCGTTTTTTTTTTCTTAAGACCAGGTGAAATTGGCCATTGCCCTTTTCTCCCGTTCTCTATCCTAAAAATCGCTTTGGATTAAAGGAAAGGAGGAACCTCCGCTCTCCACCCCCCTAAAATTGTTGCAAAAAGGTGGATTTTGGACGAAAATACATTTAAATCTGTATTTGTGCATGAATTCTGTGTCTGACTCCCACGCCGTGATATAGACCGTTCTAGACTATATTGTAGCATGTTAAGTCCGCAATAATAATTCCCTGGCCTCTGGTAACATACCATTGCATGGTAATCCATACCCATCCAGCATTATTACATAAAAATCTTGCGATTTTCTTGGTCTGTAGGCTTTAGACCGACCTAGGTGCGTTAACACAGAAAAAAACGGAAAATCAGAACTTTTTCGCTCCCCCCCCCCTCGTTTTCTACCTTTTTCTCAGGTTGTACGAATGAGCGGGTTTGTAGCGGTTTACTGATTCCATTTCTTGTGTCCTATGAATAGCTTTCTTTTTTGAGGGTGTAGGCACAATTGGTAGGGGTGTACCCTCCGGAAAAAAGTAAGGCTTGAGCTGTGAAATGTTGAGAGGGCGGATTTCTCTCCCATCTCGAACGTCACGTAGCATGAATGTTTTTTCGGTTTTTTGTGCCTAAATAACAAACGGCCCAGCCCATTTTGGCGCGAGAGCAGAAGTTACTCCCGGTGCTGCATTACTGAGTGTGTGTGTGCGGTGAACGACAAATTGTCCTACTTTTAATGTAAGAGGCCTATGCCGTTTGTCAAAGTAGACCTTTTTCTGTGCCCTAGATGCTTTCATAGACTGTTTCGCCAGTTTATACATCTCAGAAAAACGCTGCACGATTTGCATTTGAACCTCGTCCAAGTCGCGTGTTTTTGCGGGGAGCTGTCTCATCGTTAGTTGAGAGAGCTCAAGACCTCACTGACCAGTCGGGTTTCATCCGATGTTCAATTCACTGGGTGTAAATTTACTAGATTCGGACACAGAACTTTGCATTGCAAACGCGAATTCCTGTAAATGCAAATCCCAATCACGGTGTGTCGACGTAAAAAAACGCAACATGTGTTTTATTGTCTTGTTATGACGTTCCGTGATGTTCGATTGTAGATGATAAACCAAAGCATACTGACTTTTGATTCCCCAGTCTCTCCACAGGCTTTTCCAGATGTTTGCTATGAAACAAGGGCCTGAGTCACTATAAATACGGTAAAAAAAAAACCATTTTAGGACCACCTCTTTGACGCACTCCGCCACTTGTTTAGCTTTTGCAGTCCTGAGTGCAAACAATTCTGGCCAAGAACTGAATTCGTCAATGACTACCAGTATCCAGCGCCGCCCTCTTGGGGTTGTTGGTAACAATCCCACAAGGTCGACCAAGACACGTTTCCAAGGGGCATTAGGAGGATCCATTGTGGTCAGGAGCCCTGCAGGTTTCGAAGTTTCAGTTTTGCAAGTCTGACACTTCTCACAGCTGCAAACGAACTCTACAATATCCTTCCTCATGCCAATCCATCCCACCAATTCTTGCATCCTTTTTAGAGTTTTGAACACTCCAAAATGGCCGCCTAAACGTGACGCATGAATTGCAGCAATTACGTTGTAACGTAGTGACTTTGGTAAAAATGCTTTGAAACATGTATTACCTTCAACCACGTCACGAACGTTACGTGAAACATAGGCTTTACATAAGATCCCATCACGCAAGCAGAGCTTACCTATACAGGTGCAGCTTCCGTCCACAGCTGTTGATCTGACAGCTACATTACCTAACCTGGTAATCTGGCGCGATGACCAAGGGTCACCAACCTGCGCCTTACGGATGTCATCCAAACTTGGAAGTATCGTTGGGTCTCTCAGTTACCTTTACTCGTTCCACCTTACAATCTATGTTTAGTATGGGGCCTTTAGGTTCGTCCTCATACATTCTAGATATCGCATCTGCCACTTGGTTTAAGGAACCTTTTTTGTAACGGATTTCAAAATCCATTCCTTGAAGTTCAAGAATCCATCTTGCCAGTCTTCCTGAAGGCTGTTTCAAGGACTTCAAGAACGATAGCGAACTATGGTCTGTCTCGATCAGAAAAGGAGCGTTTTCAATGTAAGGCCAAAATTTCCTGACGGCATACATCACCGCACCCATTTCTTGCTCAGCGACACAGTGTTTTGTTTTCGCAATGTGTCAGTTTCCTGCCAGCAAACCCTATTGGTACGAGCCCACGTCCTTCGACATGCTGCGAGATGACCGCCACAAAACCTGTTCCCGACGCGTCTGTGGAAATTTCAAAACGCTTGTCCAGGTCTGGTAGTGCTAAAACACAATTTGCTAAACTGTCTTTTAATTGTTGCACAGCGTCTGAGTGTGTTTGTTTCCACTCCCAGACGACGTCTTTCTTTAACAACTGATAAAGATTTTGTCCTTTGACGTGAAAGTCTCTGATGTAAGCCTTATAGAAGCCCATCATTCCTAAATAACGTCTAAGCGACTTTAAGTTGCGAGGCTCTGGAAAATCCTTTATCACTTGTACCTTCTCTGGTAAGGGTGACATTTCTTGAGGACGAATTAAGTGCCCAAGATAGGAAATTTCCTTTGCACAAAAGTGTGCCCTTTTTAGATTTACTGTCATTCCAGCTTTTCCTAGCCTGTCCAGTACATCTGCAATGTGTAACAGATGAGATTCGTAATCCATTGAGTAGATTATCAAATCGTCAACGTAGCACATTGTGTGGGAGTACATAGCATCCCCCAGAGCCAGATCCATGACCCTCGAGAATGATGAAGGCCCATTACAGAGCCCATATGGCATGTTTTTAAACTGCCATCCCCCCTATGACAACGAAAACAGGTGTACTTCTTGCTATCGGCTTCCATTCCAATTTGCAAGGACCCTGATTTCATATCAAGAACTGTAAAACACTTAGCTTTACCAAGCAATGCAAAAACTTGGCTAGCATTTGAGGTCGGCTGCGAGTCTTTTATAGTCTTGGCGTTTGCGAGCCTGTAATCTATGCAGAATCGTTTAGCCCACTCCTCACCCTTTTTCGGGGCAAGGCAAGGCACAGCTCCCCAAGGTGACACTGAGTGCTCAATGACGTCATCACGAATCCATTCCAGCATTTGTGATTCAATGATTGCTTTAGTCTCCTTGTTTACTGGTCGAAGTGGTAACCGAATTGGTCGTGTTCCGGTACCATTTCAATCTTGTGTTCGTAGAGATGTGTGCTGCCTCGTTTAGATGTTAAAACATGTTTATATCTGTTTAAACACCTTCTTAGATGCTTGCGTTGTGCATTAGAACAGTGAGTTTCTTGGATTTTTTTCTCCAAGATTTCATCATCCTTGACACGTTGCTCTCTCTCCAAACTTACATCAAGTTGCTTTAGTTGTTCAGTTTCCGTCTGCCCAACTTTAGCAAAAGGGATTGTTTCCTGCTCTTCAGAACCAATGCGCCAGCCACCTTGTTTAATGTCTGGTACAAGTCCTGTTTTAGCCATGAAGTCCCTTCGTAAAATTACGGAATCAGCTGCATTTTCCAAGATTAAAAAAGTTTGCTGAGAACTGTAACCACCAGGCCACCTGATCGTCGACCTCATATATCCATCACCTTGAGTTTTTCCGGCCTCTAATATAAATTGAATACAACAATCGCTGCGCCACTTTACATCCTTTGCCTGCAAAGTTCGTGCTGTGGCACCGGAAATGATCGTCGAACTGGCACCAGTGTCGATCAATGGTAAGAATGGTGTGCCTGCCACTTTAACATTAATTAAAGGTACATTGCCACCCTTAGTTTCCTCGTCTAGACCTTTGAAAAGCTGAACATTTGGTGCAAAAACACGTTTTAGCGTGCCCCTCCAAAGTCCTGCTTTTGCTTGCCGATCTACGTTCTTTCCGGTCGTAACCTTGTTTAACCAGGCTAAAGACCGTTTTCCCCGTTTTTTGGCTTTTCGGGCACCTATTTGACCTGTGTCCGGTTTCCTGACAAGTCCAACAAACGCCATCAAAAGGTTTCTGTTCTTTTTGTTGTTGTTTTCCAGTCTCTTGTGTAGCACTAGCCTTTTATACATTTGCTGCCTTTAGGGCTGCATTTGTACTACTAGTACCACTGGTACTCTGTACCGTGCTGTACAGACCTGCTCTGTACCCTCTCGGGTCTAAAGCGGCCATTGTTACGAGTTCTACACCTTGAAACCCGGTTGCCGATTGTGCGCGCGTCTGGTTTACACGAAACACCGCCTGGCAGATGGCGGGTTGGCTTTCCTGCGCTACCTGTGCGTAGCTCCGCCAAGTCAACTTTGGTTCTGCCGACAGGGATACGTCGGGCGGCGGCCGGTAGGATCTCTGAGCAACCAGTAATCTACTAACCTTCGTTCCTTCTCTCACCAATCCTCGGAGGGTGTCGAACTGTCGACCCTCAAGGTGCTGTCGATAATCAGGGTGCATATTTGTCATTATGTGCCTAATTTTATCTGAATCAGATGATTTAGGCCACAACCTGTCAAAATACCCACTGATTGCTTGGGCATAGCTGGAAAAAGGTTCGTCAGGTGCCTGAGTTCTTAATTCCAATTCTCGTTTTAGGTCGTCTTCAAAATTTGGACCTTCAAATTCGAAATTGAAGTCTTCCACAAACCTACCCCAAATCCTAAAAGGTCCGAAAGCCCTGAACCATCGTTTGGCCTACCTTGCATGGCGAGGGAAATAATAGTTCGTAACATGTACGAATCTGCAAGGCCTAATGCACTAACGTACATGTCTTGCAAAAATTCACTAGGCGATTTTTTTCATCGGCATGCTCCGTGTAAACTGGCATGTCGACTCTTGGAGCCTTCACCTGGAATCCTTGAAAAGGGTTCCGTGCAGAGGTGTGCTCTGAAAAATCGTCGTGACGACCATAGGTTTCACCCCTATTGTCATCTGTGCGGCCAGTCCGACTGTGGGTTACTCTACCCCCAGTGTTTCTTTGCCTTTCTGGCGACTCATTGTATTCATGTTGAGGCTCGCGTCTCCTCCACATGTCTACTTCCGGTTCCTGGTGTACCGGTTGTCGCCAGTTTACACGGTTACCGCACGTAGTCTTATCCACTCTGTCGGGGTTTGCTCCCTGTGGTTCACGGCTACGAGGATTCCATGCTATTCTGCCTCTCTCAACAGTGCGATTTTCTCGTCTGTTGAGGGCAGAATGGTTGGGGTGACATGCCCTCCTTACGTTCTCGTTCTGGTGAGAGCCAGTTCGAGGTTGTGAGGTGACATTCACACCATCTCGGCTAGCAATAAAACAGTTTTCCAGCTGTCTCATCATATTCTCCCAAAAGTCTTCAGGTGCTGGGCAGTGTTCAGCCCAATTACGAAAATTTGCGTGAAACGTGTCATTTCCACGCTTATTTTCTGCATTGAACGTTCTTGGATGGGAGGTGACAAGCTTCTTTCTGAGCCCGAAAATTCAGGCGCAAAGATATCATCGTCATTCCCCCAAGAATCATCCAAATCCTCTCCTAAGTCTTCGACTAAGGGTGCATTTCTGCTTTCCCCAGTTCTCGCACGTTTTCGTGAATTTTCCATGGCAGAATTTTTCACTAATTTACCCGTGACAAAGAAGTTCTTTTTCGCTCAATTACAAGCCACGAAACTCGTAATTTTTACTGGTTGAGAAAAATTTTTTTTAGCGTTCCCGCTTTTTCTCTGTGAAATGCCTCTTCAATCTGGACCCCTCCAAGGTTTATATCCACACTTACTGCACTTCAATTTAAGTCTGTTTTGTATCACAAACCTAAACTCTTAAGCAATGGCCAAAATGCTTTCAAAATGATGAGGACTTAGTTAGCTCACCACTGATCAATTTGACTTTCGCTCGTAGTTTCAAAAGTGTGCTCCTTCACTTTTTCAACTCCTACAAATATCTGTGTAGCGATTTTGTTTCATTACTCAGTGTTTTGTGAACATCTTTATTTTCTTTTCAGAAAATTGGTGACTTTATTCGAGCCGTCCTTTAAGGTCGGGAAAGAATAAAGCGCGGTTCTCTGTAAAACTCGAAGAGTCTACAAATTACCTCCCAGTTTAACGTTTATTACTTGCGTAAAAACGGGGTTACCATTTTGTCATAAACCGGAAGATTTCAACGACAAAAAGAATGACCCAAAGGTGGTTTGTCGTATTTCGTAGCTTTCAACTCTCGAAATATAACTTCCCCAACAATTTTCGCTTGTTATTTTTTTCTCCCGCTCCGGTAAGAAAAAATTTTTCAAAAATCATCCGCTCACGATTTTTTATTCATGCCTGTTCCATCCCGAAGGTTTGGAAACATGACTTGCCTATCCCGAAGGTTTAGGTTCAAATCTCGGCAGGCCCCCAAAGTATGTGACGTACTCAGGGAGTAGACGATTAAATCCAAGAATAATTTCAAAACCCAATTTACTCCTTACTGCATAGCTAGGGGACTATGCACTGAGAACACATATTAGGCATTAAACTTAAGTTGGAGCTTGGTCTAATCCTAGCAGAGTCCAGGGAGACAACCCGTCGAGTCGTCTGCCCCACACCAAGTGTCTTCCTATGGTTCAGGCCCTCGTATTTATACGCGGGCCAGAACAATAGAAGTCGCCTGAGGATTTACATTGCGTAACTGCTAACAGGTTGTAACCGGCTCTAACTGGTTTGAACAATAGAGTAGCCTCGTTCCCGGCTGTTGGCGTTCGGCCAACTTCCGGTGTAGACGGAAGTTGACAGGACGCCAAGCAACTTATGTAACTACAAAGTGCACCGTCTGCATTCACACAAGGTGCACCCTGCAATTCGTAAATAGCGTGTTACATTATTTAATTTCCTTTCATTACATGACTAATTTAAAAATTTTCTAAAAAAGAAAAAAATTATGGGCCTATTTTGATGGCACGGGAACGCCAACTGTTGACGTAAATTGAAAATAACATTCAAACGACTACTTATCTTATCAGACTAGTCCTCCTGCGATTCCGCTAGAAGTGAAGGATATGGATGGACCTGTAAAAATTCATACTGCCACAATTTTCGTGACTTTAGTATTAAAAAGCCAGTAACTGACGAGAAACAAACACCAACCAAATTGGAAATTGGGGTTGGCCATAGGGTTTAAAATGTTAACACGCATTTGTTGAGAGTGGAAGCTTGTGGACTTACGGGAAGTTTCGAGAAAGTAGATCTGGATGGAGAGAAGATAGTGAGTCACTGGAGGAAATCGCAACTTGCAAATAAAACACAGAATTTCCCCATTTCCCCCTCCCCCTTTTTCTCTGTTTAATTTTTTTCCCCTAAAATGGAAAAATTCTCTGTAAGAGGAAGTACTGATCCACATGTTAGTCTTATTTGAATTGAGAAATTGAGCAAATAAAAGATATCTTTAAAAGATCCTATAGACTATCGTTACCGAGTATGTTATGACTATTAATTTATTGACACGCAGGATTTGTTGGCGAATGCACGGAGGCGTGCGCAGGTTAACAGAAACTTGTATTAATTTTACACTATTTAAAAGTTCATTAGTAAAGGCGATCTAGACACACGCTAGTGTGTCTCGCCAAGTTAGGCAACAAACATCACAACAAACATCACATTAATTCAATTGTCGAGGTTGTAAACCATTGTAGCGCGACGCCATTGCGTCAGTGTCTTATATCTTAAAGCATAGTTAGGCACATTTCAGGTACTTGGGGAAAAATAATAATGCGGTACAAAAGTTTAAATTGTGTTGAAATCGAGAGCAATGACCCACCTGACAAAAATTAACTCGTATTTGTATGCCAGCTATGCTTCTTTCAATGCAAAATCTGCGCCTCAATAACGTTGAAAATGTGTTACTAACTAGCTAGCTAGTCCGCTCATCCTCATGTTAATTTCCATAGGGTGATTATTCATGGATTTCCAGATAACGAGAAGGCTTCCAGCTATGACATTGGAGGAATACGAACTGCGTACCTATTGTGGTTTGGAGCCTGGGGGCGTAACAGGGATGGCGTGGGAGGGCGCGTAAGTACGAAAATATTGTTATAACCATTGTTAGTATTGTCGGCATTGTCTCTCATTGGACGGCCAAAGTTCCGACAATGAGAACGTGTATACTGACGTGCGTGCTTAGACACACACTAGTGTATCACAATAAATCTAAACAACGTTGCAAAGAAATTGTATTCACGTCCAATTCACCAAGTGTAAAACAAAGCAAAATAAACAAAGCCAAAAACTAGTGAAGAGGCCACCAAGTCGAGAGTAGTTCGGCCCTTCAAAGGAGTGATATCAACACACCAAAACGAATTAAATGCAACAAATTACAACAAAATTAAAACCAAACCAAAAGCCAATAAAGAGGTGACTAAGTTGACAATGGTTCGGCCTATAGGCAAAAGGTAGTAGCAAATTGTTGAAAACCAATTTCTTGTTGACGTGGCATTTTATTACTCATCTGCACGGTAGTGGAGTTGAGTCAATACACATTAAAAAAAAAAGGAGTGATATCAAAAACCAAAACTGGTAAAAGGGGCCGCCAAGTTCCGAATGGTTCGGCCCTTCAAAGGAGTGATATCAACACACCAAAACATTCGCCAACTTAATCGCACCGAACAATACTTTGTACGTTAAATGAATTATTAAGCGGTGCAATTAACTTGGCGAATGTTTTGGTGTGTTGATATTACTCCTTTGAAGGGCCGAACCATTCGGAACTTGGCGGCCCGTTTTACCAGTTTTGGTTTTTGATATGATATCACTTTACTGTAGGGTTTGACCGCTACTTCCAGTGCTAAAGCCCACATTTTGACGCCTTAATATCTCTGCCGTCTGTGACTGTTTTTAGATTAAATTCGGTATGTGAGCTTTGTTGGACTTGGTCAAAAAGCATACAAAAATTCATTAAAATCAGCTAAAAGCCAATCCGAGATCTGGGCCGGAACTGACAACATGAAATCAGTTTTGGGCTTGTTCTTGTTGGCAAGACACGTTTCTAATACTCTCTCTACAGCTCAAACTATTTCGCCAATAAAGTACAGTATTGCTCTGTAGATGTGCCCTTTCCATAAGATCTTTTCTAATTGCTCAAGTGGTTCAGGGGTTAGGGAACTTAAAACGACCAAATTGATTATTTCATATTATTTTAAACATTGTTGTTATTCAGCCGTAGCCATAGCTCCAGAAGGAGAGAGGGACAATTTTTCTAGGTAAATCCCATCGGAAATTCCTAGATCCTTTTAACATGCCCCAATCGGCATGAGCACGAGACATCACAGGGCCCTTCTCTTCCCGAAAATGCCAGGGGTGGCTGAGGTCAGACCTCTGGCACATTAGACGGTCATGCTAACCATCAGGCCACCTTGCCCACACGAGGGGGGGGGGGGGGCTATAGCCCAAGGCGCAAAAATCTGAGAGGTGGCAAATTCTGTAAAAAAAAAAAAAAAAAGATTTAAAAGTTTAATGTGTTTAAGCTCCGTATCTTAATTATGCTAAGTAACCGAACAACAACTTTTTTTTAAATAATAAACTGTAGTCTTGTCTTTTATTGATCGTGATCCTACAAAATAAGGACTTAAAAAAATGGGGGTGTGGGGTCCACCAAAACGTGTACAACCGAGGGGGGTGGCAAAATGGTAAATCCGTCTCTGCAGAGAAGTGAAGAACTTGTACTTTTACATGGTGAGTTAATTTAACGATACAGCATTAATCTGGGGCCTTGTAATGTAGCAGAGATGCCATCATGACATCATCACTTGACGTTCTGCAGCCAAGTGAGGGATACTCAAAAAGTGGAAGATTCTGTACAGAGTGGGACGTAAAGGACAAAAATTCTTAAAATAAGTGAAACAAGAAAGCCCATGTAAAGTTTAGTACTAACACAAATTACAAGTGATGTGTGGTTCATGGAGGTCAGCTCTACGATCACTTAAACTTTGCAGCTTATGCAGTCCAATTTATTTGAATTTAAAAAATAATATTATCCCTCTTCCCCCAGACATAATCTTAGCAATTAAAAAGGACGTTAATTCGACAATTTTTCTTTTTTCAACAGCGATCAGGTTAGCGGTGATGGTAGTGTGTGTGTGTGTGGGGGGGGGGGGGGGGTGATCTGATCCAGAGAGTGACGTGAGGAGAACCCGGTAGAAAATTGGAACCTGAACTGAATTAGTCTAAAACACAAAATCGTTAAGGCGTACATGACATAAAGAAAAATGCTGAAAATAAGTGAAACAAGAAAACCTATGAGTGTGGCATTAATTATACAAGTGACATGTGGTTCATGGTGTTCGGTTGTGACAACACTTGTACTTTGCAGCTTATACGCAGTGCAATATACTGGAACTAGCCCCCCCCCCCCCACCCCCGCCCCCGTATATGGCCGGTTTTATAGGGTATTGTTGTGATTTCCCGTTTGTATAAAAATACTGTGATTTCACATTAGCAGTAGGCCAAGGTTTAGTTAATTCCAGGGTTATGAGACATAGAGGTCTAGATTCCGTTTGCATGAAAGTATTGTGACAGGGGAAAAAAACGTGACCTCGTCACTATACTGTACATCTTTGTTAAAAAGACAGTTCGAATCATTACTTACACAGGCAATTTAGTTTGAAAGAAACACAAACAAAATATTTAAGAGTATCGACATTCCCACTGCGTACGGACAAACAAACAAAACAATTAAGATTGTCGAGATTACCACTGCGTATGGGCAAACAAACAAGAGAATTGAGATTATCGAGATTACCACTGTGTATGGGCAAACAAACAAAAGAATTAATAATATCGAGATTCCCACTGCGTATTTGCTACCAATAATAGTCTGTTTCCGCCTAAACCAGCTATGAATCTACACCCCAGTGTTACTTTACAACATGCAGCCCCATCGGCTCCTTCGTTTTCGGTTTCGGTTTCGCATCATAATCAGCAGAACGAATGTCATGCTAGTTCTTCTTTGGCTCAACAGATAGCGCCAGCTATCGTACCACTCTCTTCTCATCCACAAAACGACGATGATTCAGGCTTTCGCCAATACTACTCGAAAGCCGACTACCGTAAATTAAAACAAGCTACTGCAATAACAAATTCGCCACCCACGTATTCAAACATTCTCACGATTCCCCCTCCAGTAAGGCCCGAAATTGGTCAAAGTGATACAGTTTTTCCTTCTCAATCTCCAAATCCTCCTGTAAAAATTTTTGTTGGTGGCCTTAACCTTAATACAACAAGTAATTCAATTGTCAGACTCATCCACAATTCGTTTGGCATTACTGTTGGCTGTTTTCAGCTTCGCACTAAATACCCAACTTACTCGTCTTTTTGCATAATGACCACCGAATCATATAGTGACATCATCATGTGTTCCAATATATGGCCCTCTCATGCTAAAATTATGCACTTCCTTGGTCGTCGCACACCGTCATTACCGATGAATAATTCAAGCAACCCAAGCTCTGATAATCAGTCAAGTGCACCTCATACCCAACAACAAACCGTACAAAATTCTCCCAAGTCACCAACGTCTCTTCCCACTGACAATATTACATACAGAAAGAAATCTGCCAACAGCGAAGCCCAAACCGAGGAAAATAACCAAGACAATGATAGGTTATCCACAAATGACAGCGTCAGTGTTGCAAGCGATTGCAGCAGTCACCACAGCTTACTACTGGAGGAGGATCCCGCACCATAATTTTTCCATTCACTTCTACACAGTCCAGCTATACCTTCGTCCACTGTCTCTCCTGCCTTTACTTCAATGCTATGGGACTGCTCAACAAACTTGATGAACTACAACTTACCATATCATCCTACTCTCCAGATGTTATCGGAGTTTCAGAAACTCACCTTACCTCTGTTATTCCAGACTCTGCAATTAACATTGATGGCTATTGTGCTTACCGCAGTGACCGTTCGCTCAGGGGTCATGGCGGCGTTCTTATATACATCAAAACTAGTATTTCATCTTCCTGCAGCAGATCTTTCTCTGATTCCTTTGGAGAATGGGAATCTCTCTGGTGCTCCATACTCATTCCTCACCGTGGCAACATCAACATCGGGTGTGTTTACCGTACTCCGATCAAAGGCTACCCCACCCACTGGCCCAGTTTTCTTACCATGCTTACTAATGCAGTGTCCACCAACCAGTCAAGTCCATTCTTCTGCATGGGCGACTTTATTTACCCAATATCAACTGGCATAGTGTTACTACTTCTGAGCTAAATCCCAGTGCTTCAGTAGAGTTTCTCGATTTCATGCAAGATTACAACCTTGTTCAACATGTTTCGAAGCCCAATCGTCATCGCGCAAACCAATGTTCCAGCCTCCTTGATTTGCTTATTTCTTCTTCCACTCTTAACCTTTCCCCCATTACTCATTCACCAGCTTTTGGTCGTGGTGACCATGATGTACTTACCTTTTCACTCAATATTGATTTCAGTACTAAATCCAGTTCCTTCTCATCTCACAATTTTCGTTCTGCAGACTATCCACTTATTAATCACATGATTTCCTGTATTGACTGGTCCACTGAGCTTTCCAATCTTGATGTTGACTCTCAAGTTCATAAACTTACTACTTTTCTTCAGGATACTATCAGTCACTTCATTCCACCTGCTAAGAAATCGGCTCCGTCCCGTCCCACCTGGTCCACACCTGAACTTCGCGCCATTCTGAACAAAAAAAAACGTACTTACCGCTTACTCCGCTCCTTTCCTTCTCCTTCTAACATGGCAAATTTTCTTGCAGCTAGGGAAAATGCCATTAAGTATATTAAACTTGCTAAAACTGAATTTGAAAGCAACTTGAGTCTTCGCTCTAAACAAAATCCAAAATTACTTTTTTCCTATCTTAAAAGGGATAATAAGTCTGTCCCTTTAAGTTGCATTCAAAATGAGGATAATGCTTTCTCCCTTGATGATCCTACCATTGCCACTAGGCTGAATAATTTTTTTTCCACTACTTTTCATCCTGCCTCTTTTTCTGATTCTATTCCATTTGCAACCAGCAAAGTTCATTTTAGCGCTGCTGATGTCTTATCTGCTCTCAAATCCCTAAAGGATAATTTTTCTTCTGGCCCCGATAACATACCTCCGATTTTTCTTCGTAATTGTGCGGAATCTATCGCCAACCCCCTTTTCTTAATTTTTTCCAATTCTATTACTTCGAGCTCCTTTCCGACTTGTTGGAAGGATGCTCATGTTACCCCAATTCACAAAACTGGTTCCCCTTTCCTTGTTACTAACTATAGGCCTATTAGTCTCCTTTCGTCAATATCCAAAATCCTTGAACAGCTGGTCTGTTCTGAACTTTTTACTCAGTGTTGTAAACTTAATATTCTCCCGACTACCCAACACGGGTTCCTTCCTAAACGCTCTTGCCTTACAAATCTCCTCTCCACTTATGAACATATTACTAAACTTATTGATTTTGGCCTCCCCTGTGACCTTGTTTTCTTCGATTTTAGCAAAGCATTTGACACTGTCTCCCATTGTAAGTTATTTTCTAAACTTGCGCACTTTGGTTTTACTCCTGGAATCATTTCCTGGCTCAATTCGTATCTTCATTCTAGGCGTCAGCGTGTCGTTCTTCGTGGTTCCTATGCCCCCTGGCTTCATGTGACTTCAGGAGTGCCTCAAGGCTCCGTTCTTGGCCCTCTCCTTTTTAACACTTTCATTTCTGACTTACCATCTGTTATTCTTTCCTCCTCCAGTGTCTGTTACGCTGATGACTTGAAAATTTTCTCTGACTCTACCTCTTGCCAGTTGCTTCAAGCTGATATCCAACGCGTCGCTGATTGGTCAACTGCAAATTCCCTTTTCTGTAACACTGATAAATGCCATGTTCTTTACTTTGGTCATAACAACCCGCGCTTTCCTTACTGTCTGTTCGGAAAGCTAATTACTCCTGTCGCTAATCATACGGACCTTGGTATCACTGTTGACAGTTCTCTTAATTTCAATCTTCACACTGAAAATGTCATCTCTAAAGTTTTCAGTTAGGCACATTTCATTCTTAGGGGATTCTCTGATCTCACTCCTTCCCTGTTTACTGTCTTATTCAAAACTTTCCTTCTTCCACTTTTTGATTATTGCTCTCAAATCTGCCGCCCTTACAATCTTTACTCATTGAACCGCCTTGAAAATTGTCAGCGGCGCCTTACTAAATGGTGTCCCACCATTCGTTCTTTGTCCTACCCCGACCGCCTACGTAGGCTTCAACTTACTACCATTCAAAACCGTTTTCATCGTGGGGACATGATCCTTACTTACCAAATTACTCATAACCTCCTTAACGTTAACTCTGATCTTTTTTTTTCACCGAATTTCAATTATACTCGTGGCCATCCTTTTCGCATCTGTGGTACTGTGTCCCGGACTAAACTTCGCTACCAGTTCTTTACGGAAAGGGTTGTCCATGCCTGGAATGCCCTTCCCTCTAATGTTGCTTGTACCCCATCTCTTAATGCTTTCAAATCTCGTTTCGATGTGTTTGTTCGTTAATTGTTGATGTTTTGTTTGGGTGGGTGGGTGGGTGCTTCGTGTGCCTTTTCTTTTCTATTTCTATTTCTATGGGCAAACAAACAAAAGAATTACGATTATCGAGATTACCACTGCGTATGGGCAAACAAACAAAAGAATTAAGATTATCGAGATT
>JAHWFP010076325.1:0-13285 GCA_023313725.1 Lithobius niger
CCCCCCCCCTCCCCCATCATCATCATCATTTAATCTACAGAATCTTCTGCAATTACAGTACACACAGAATCATAGATGCCACCGTTCTGTTGACTGCCCCACTCCTCCCATTAATGACACTCAATTCATTTAGCAGTCTTCTTCACAAATTCATTTGAGCCGGTTCCATAATTTTACACCAAGTTTACTCCCCCCCCCCCTACCCTCTGCAGACTTCTGACGGCTAATGCACACTCTCTCAGAAACATTCTATTCTATTGTTCAGCATGCACTCACCCTTAAACTTAAATTTAAACAAAATACACAACCAAAGCCAAGCTTGTATGGTTGGATGAGCAGAGAAAGTTCACTGCTTGGCAGAATGTGTTTTGCCATTAACAGATCTGGCTTCAACAACATTACAAGGAAGCCGGCTCCAGTGGTCAATCACACGATATGAAAAGAAGTGTTTCCCGAAATTGGTGTTTACACGTGTGCGTTGCAACTTGAGGCGGTGTCCACGAGTGCCAACAGAGGGGGCCAAGGTGAAGAACCCTTTAGCCTCAGTACGATCAATCCCACTCAGAATTTTGTAGGTGTGAAGTAGGTCACCTCTAATGCAGCGGTCGTAAAGGCTCGTCAGGCCAAGCTCCCTGAGCCTAGCATCGTATGGAAGTGCACGCAGTCGTGGGACAAGCTTGGTAGCACGCCTCTGAATGCGCTCAAGGAGCTGTTGGTCTTTAATAAATTGAGGGCTCCATACTTGGATGCAGAAATCAAGATGTGGCCTGATGTATGAAGTGTAGTGTGTTTTAAGGGAGGTGGCGCTGAAGAAGGAAAAATGTTTCTTGCTGCGGCCAAGCAGCATATTCGCACGCCGGGCAGCAATAACACATTGCCTGATGACCTTAAGATATGAGGTAAATGTCACACCAAGGGAGTTGGCCTCAAGGACCCTCAGGGAGCTGCTCAGTTCCAAGGAAATAGGTCGCATGGAGGTTGTTCGGACCAACATGAAGCACTTCACACTTGCTAACATTGAACTTCATGCCATTGTTCTGGGCCCAGTTACTGATCTGGTTAAGATCATCTTGGATGATGTCACAATCTTCAGCATGCGAAGTTTTCTCGAACAGTTTGTCATCATCAACGAAGAGACTACATTGAGATTTAGCAAGGCCAGGTAGGTCGTTGATAAAGAGTAGGAAAAGCAGAATCCCCATCTTCTCTGTCGTCCACCCAGGCACCGCTATATTCCTTGATCATCGTCTTCCTTTTTCCGGATCATCCTGACCTTCCCCATGGTGCACGGGTAGCAGTGGGGCGTCAAATTCGATAAGCATCTTGTTTCCGGCTGTACATCTCTGGCTTCTTACAGACCCCGTTTCGATCCTGGTAAATGGAAGTGTACAGCACGATGAATCTAAACAACGTTGCCAAAGAAATTGTATTCACGTCCAAATCACGAAAAATAAACCATCTCTAAAAACAAAGCAAAATAAACAAAGGTAAAAACTGGTGAAGAGGCCACCAAGTTGAGTGGTTCGGCCCTTCAAAGGAGTGATATCAACACACCAAATCTAGCTAAATAAAACAAATTACTACAAAATTAAAATTAAAACTAAACCAAAAACCTATAAAGAGGTGACCAAGTTGACAATGGTTTGGCCTATAGGCAAAAGGTAGTAGCAAATTGTTGAAAACCAATTTCTTGTTGACATGGCACTTTATTACACATCTGCATGGTAGTGGAGTCAATAAACAATTTTAAAAAAAAAGGAGTGATATCATATCAAAAAACAAAACTGATAAAAGGGGTCGCCAAGTTCCGAATGGTTCAGCCCTTCAAAGGAGTGATATCAACACACCAAAACATTCGCCAACTTAATCGCACCGAATAATACTTTGGACGTTAAATGAAAACTTGAACATTGCTACTGAAATGACTTTACGTACAAAGTCGAAAATGTATTAATTAATAGTGCTTGTGGTACACTTTCGCTATTATCATGCTTAACCCGAATCGGTGTAAAGTATTATTAATCTCAAGAAACAGGATTCCCATGCTTTTATCAATATTTGATTTTTAGAAAACGTTAATCGGAAGCATAGAAGCGGAGAAACGGTAAATCATATTCAGTTTTATTATAGTAATCAAACCACTTCAAAACAATGTAATACGAGAGTTATACGACATTCTTAATTTTAAATATCTAAAGATACATCTCAAAAAGTACAACTTTTTAAATAAATATTCCAGATAACTGGTTGCAAAATAAAATGCACAATAAATATCTGTCAATTTAAGAACCTAAATAAGTTGAAAGACTTCGGTATAGTAACAACACTAACATCGAAGGACCCAAGCTCTCAAACCAACCATAGCAAACGCATAGTGCTGGTGGTGGCATACAGGACTTAGGTCTAGTCGCCAATCCATTTAACATTAAAAGAGGATACAACTAATATTTTATGACTTATTCTAGCATTGTTTGATGTCCTGAACCTGAATCCGCAGGGTGCCACTTGACCATATGACATATCCATGGTCAACCATCATAAATGGCAGCCTGAAAATATTTTTTTACTTGCAACATCAAAACCATTCATCTGATTGAAGACAAACCAATTACATACTACATTCAAAAAAAAATTTCCTTCATAAATGGTTCCATTCGTATTTTGCATAAAATTAACCCTTTTGACAAATATTTGTCGTTTAAGTCATTCGTGTATGCAGCTCCACCTTTCATCTAAGCCTTATTACATCCTTTATCCTAATTTAACTCCCAACGCAGCTTAGTCATATTCAATCACATATGAACGTGTTTGAACATATTGACAAATTGACCATGTGAAAAGGATACTCTCCCTGAGCATTAGCTACCGAATCGAGTCAAGTTTCAAAATGGTCACCTGCAATTTTTTTTAGTTCTTAGTGGAAGTTCTTCCAGTTCCACTCAAGAGAGCCATCATATGAAAAAAATGGAAATACAAATAAAGGTGGGCAAAGGCTAAAAAAATAGCGCTTCAAATTTTTGTTGCGAGACACTGTTCTTGTAGTTTGTCCTGGACCCCCAGAAATTGTAGTTGCGACCCTTGGTAGTCATAAAAAATGCAATGGCAGATGAAGTTTGTTTTGACTTTTTTTTAAAGGACCAGCCTGTACAAAGAAAGTAGGCATTTTTTGGGCATAACTTATTTCCTGTTATTTTCCGAAAAATAACTTCGGTTCGATAGGTCATAAATACAAGAGAAAAAAAAACATCAGGAAATGCTACATGAAAGAGTTAACTGAATAGTACATGAAAGAATGAACAGAATAAATAAATAGATCTACTGTATCCTTTTGCAGTTGTAGAGGTTTGGCAGCATCTTTATGGAATAAAAGTTTTAGTTTATTTTTTTCGTTTTCATGTATTGTTATTTTTATTTATTTTTTTGCTTTTGATTATTCCACTAATAAAAGTGCTACTGACTTATTGCCAACAACTCAAAAATACAACTACAAAATGGGGAAAAGGAAGAATGTTTTATACCTGTTTATTTTTGTAGCTCTTAAAATGCATTTCTACCATTTAAAGCAGTTGATCAAATGTATTCAAACTGCCTTGCTACATCAAGTCTGTATCTTGAAACAAGGCGGTGCCACCTACATACTGACAAATGAAGAGCTTTTCACACAACTTTGTGCAGCAACCAGCACATTTTTGAACACCCATTAGAAGCAGAAAGAGTTGCTGATCGTAGCTGAAAGTTATGAAAAATGCATACGTAACAAGAGCCTTAATTTTTTATTTTGAAGAACACATTAAAAATTAACAAAATCAAATTCTCGATCCATGTACAAGGTAACACTAAGGGTTTCAGATGTAGAATCAAATGCAGCATTTCCACTGCGACACTGGACAGGGTGCGGTAACGGCAAGGCCAAACGATAACGAGGGCTTCGCAGATCCAACAACTGGCGTTGAATGTCTAAGTTGATATCCTTCATTGATTCGCCTGGCAAACACACTTTCACCACCATCGCTTCACAGCTGGCTGAACTTGGACCTTTGTTACCTAACTGTAAAGGGAAAAAGAAATAGTTAAATTTAGAGAGTACCGTAGATGAGGTTTGTTCGTACACAGGACTTTCCAAAACGGCAAATCTAATCCATCAAAACTCACCACTGTTGTGGACAGATTGATACCTCCAACACACAGCAAACTGCGGGCAAACTTAAAAGAAGGTCCCAAACGTGTCCGTTAAGTGAAAGTGACGCCACCTTTTGATGCACTTGATGGATCCATCCCAAGGTAATCGCTAAGATCTTACGTCACCCGCTCTCAAAATTGACCACCTCTTCGGACTGTTGTGGCTTATGTTGCTCACAATCCCTTGCAAACCCGTCAGTTAGGTCTAGGAGTGACGTGACATCACATCCACTCTTTGGAACGCTCTGTTGAGCTCAAATTGCAGTTTTGAAAGGTGTGAATTGCTGACTTAACAACAAATAGCCAGCATGACGTCAAGCATGCAGCCAACTCTTCAGCGGTGGTGAGTCTGGTTAGATTAGAGGGGCGGTTTTGGAAAGCTCTGCTAGTAACTTCTTTAAGGGAAATTATATTTAGCTTGTGCGTGCATTTTAGTTTATTAAAGGTAAATTAATAACAAAGAAAACCACACACTGATTCAGTGTACGTTGCATATTTTCTATTGGGTAATATTTGCAATGAAAGCTATGTAGGCAGCTAAGTGTAGGAACTACCCGTTATATCACTACTGTTGCCTGCTATTAGACCAAACAATTTACAAAGTTACTCCTTTCGAATTTCTGCCTTTAGTTGCCATTAGGCCCCATCCGAGATTTTACTGTACATAAAAAAAGTATCAAGGTTTACATGTAGATACTCTAATTCTGTTATCCATTCCATGCTATCACTACACACTGTATTTAATATTTACGTATACTAAGGCACTACTCCAACACAAATGCTTCTTTAAAATCGCTGCAAAATCCAAAGTTGTATTTCTAGGGCAGAGGTCATGAAGTGAGTTGCTTTCCCTCACTGTTTGTGTGACATCAGGCTACCAATAAGAGGTTGAACAGCTTCTGAGCTACGGTGAACCCTGTAGCAAGAGGTTTGCCTTGGTAGTGCAATTCCAGATGGTAAATGGAAGTATTGGGCTCAAGTCCCAGTCAAGCAGTCCTCTTTTTTCGTTCTTTCTTAGATTATACATCTTGTTTTCTTACATGACGAGTCTAATGCTGACTGCTTGCATTGCAATGTATTCCCTCTTGAGTCTTACAGCAGATATTTATGTCAATAGGATATTCCCTTCTCATAGCATTATCTATTTAGTTGGAAGTGGTTTGTCTATAGATAGCTCAAACCTAAAACAGCAGTTGGGAAAGATGAACAAAGGAAAAATAACTAACTGAATATCTCTAGATTGAAACCGTTCATTGTGGAATGATAACAATGCACCAGTGGGAATATTACACTACTGTCGACATGTAAGGACTACTATCAACAATGGTACAACAATGGTATCAACAATGGTATCAACAATGGTATCAACAATGGTATCAACAATGGTACAACAATGGTACTGATTTGCAGTAAGGCTGCAACACAATTGGCTTCCCAATGTATATAATTTCTACCTGCAAATATATATCTTCCGGTGTTACCACTTGCTTGTAAATTACATCAAACTGTGGGCGAATACGAGGGTCTAGCTCAGCTTGCATGTCCTGGGTTTCTTCAGGGACTAACTCCGGATCCCAGATGTCTTGTACACTTTTGTTATCTCCACCTGCAGTAACTTTCATTTTAGATTTGTTGGATGCTACTGCACCAGAAGCAGATGGAGCTAGTAATACAGTAAAGAACATAACGAAATTAAGGAAGGATATAAAAAAGAACAAAAAAAAAAAAAAAAAAAAAAAAAAAAAAAAAAAAGAGTACAGCAACGCATAGGTTATTTGCACCCATACTTTCACAGACCTCCCTTTTTCTGCCCAACAATACACTAGATACGATAGCTATAGACAAATGACCAGGGGCGGACTGGCTATATGGCATAGGCCAGGTGGTAATAAATGGGGTAGGCCACTTTTTTTGTCTTCTGTTGGCTGCAGAGAGGACACACACGCGAAAGGCAATAGGAAGGCCAGGTGACAATCGCCACCCTGATTTAAATACCAGTCCGCCCCTGCAAATGACCATTAGAAAAGGTAAGAGACCAGTTGAGAAGGTGAGGATCGGCAAAATAAGGTTTGGTGGAAATGAAGCAACAACAAATTTAATTTGAATTCTAAATCTCTCATTTGTAAGTGCTTTCCCTTAAAATGTGCAAACAGTCACTCTAGGTATGTTGTAGGGAGACAGGGGGTGAAGCAAGAGCCCAATTTACCCATTAGGGGGATTTACACTTCCCCCAAATGGGTAAGTGAATAATTTGAGAAAATATCTTGGTAATTCCATCAAGAAAAAAAAAACTTTTCAATAAACTTGTTTTGCTTTGCTCTTGCATAAGTGCACAGGCCACAGGGGAAACGTTAGTCAGAGTTTCCCCTCTTCCTGAACCAATGATGGGTTGGGCATACTGGGGAATCGTGCTCGGGGTGGAGGTAAAGGAAAATTCGCCAAGAATAGGAAAAATCTTCTTCCCTTTCTGGAATCATGCGTATTTTTAAATAAAGGATGGCTTACATTTTTCAAATACGCCCAAGTACAATTATTCTGGGGGTTCAAAACCCAACAATGTTTTCAGACAACAAGTTACCAGACAGTTAGTAATTTTGGATATTTTATGAACATGTAAAAGGACTAGGAATCATTAAAACCACAACGTAAAGGGTTAACGAAGCAGATCAGACAGATGGAAGACTGGCTTTTTGACAACAAAGAAAAGCAAAAGAGAAGACAACTACAACTGCTGGGACTCAAACCCAGGATATTAAAAAAAAATTAATCGAATAAGATTCTGTTTATCTGTTGAAGTTATCACAGGATGGAGAGGGACAATTTTGCTGGGAAATATCTTGCACATTTTGCATCTCTTCCCGAATGCACAAGATGGGCTGAGGCCAAGGATGAACTGGGGACCTCCACCACATGGTAGTCATGCTAATCAATCAGCAATGCCGACATCCCTAAACATTTAGACGAAACCAGTCTAGTTAGCGGGATGTCCAGCCAGGGTATAGTCAGGGAAGTTGTTGTTTCTTTCTTCGTCAGATTAGTATTACAGTACCATAAAGCTAGTTTTGCGAAGTTGTTGTTTCTTTCTTACTCAGATTAGTATTACAATAACATAAAGCTAGTTTTAAATTTTAACAGAAATATTTTATTTTGGGATGGGGACAATCCACTACAGGCTCACTGTAAACTATAAATGGCAAACTTACAAAGATTTTAAAACAGTATTTTCTGAAATTTTGGAAAACAAGAAAAGGAAGATAATGCTTGGGATAGGGGTGTGGGGGCGGGGTGGCAAAGGGAAGCTATAAATGTATTTTCGTAAAATTGTAATTGCACAAGAGAAATATGTGCACCTTTTTTCAAGACCCCCCCTCCCATAATCTAGTGGTCTGGGGTGGGTTCAACAAAATAGCAGACCACTAAAATATAAAAAAAATTTACTCTGGCAAAGGTAATTAATTGCAACTTTAAGAAATATTACACTTATTATATTAATTATTATTGCAGCTTGGCACTCATAAGAAATGCGATGGAATCAGCAGGGCCACATATACCGTTCCATTTATGTTATTATTTTTTATGAGCATGACAAGCAAGTATAGTGGAAATTTTCACTATGGGTCATGTATATTCCGGTCATTTCAGAAAATGTTTAAGGTCTACTGCATTTAAGAAGTGCCGGAAAGTGTTAATATTTTTTGCGGTCACCACGTTCGAAGGAAGCGAATTCCATGGGTTTACTACCCTCACCTCATATGATGACCTACGCGTCTCTAGTCATGCTGCCGGTTTGCTTAATTTACATATGTGCCCACGTGTATGTTTCGTCGTAGACAATTCGAAAAGAAGGATATCAGTGTTGAAGAAACGTCTTAAAATCTTGAAAGTAAGGGTTAGATCCGCCTTCAAGCATCGTAATTTCAAGGAATCCAGGTTCACTAGCTGAAGGCGGTTTTCATGAGTTAAATTTTTCATTCCAGTTAAAGACTTCGTAAACGGATGTTGGACCGACTGTATGTACATGGTCAATGTCCTGTAAAAGGTTTGGGGACCTACCTAACTTGCTAGCATACTCCAGTAGAAGACCTTGTATGCCCAGAGTAGGATTTTTGCTTTTCCAGATGAAAACACACGTTTCATAATGTGCAGCTGGTTCAAAGAATGTTTGCCTACCCTCCCCCTACCTTTTTAAAGGGTCTTCTTCTAAAAGTTCAGAATATATATACATATTTTCGCTTTGGTCCACTCTCACAAAATTATAATTTAGGGCAAATACACAAGATTGTTCCACAAATCAGCACACCACAAAAATAAAAATTCACGCTGGCAAAGGTAATCAATTGCAACTTTTAAGAAATGTTGCACTAGCTTCTTCCCCCCCCCCCCCTATTAAAGGTCTTCTAAAAGTTCAGAATATAGTTATATGCATATTTTCTCAGTCCTGAAAGATTGTCCTTATTTTCTCTTCGGTCCAATCTCACAAAATTACAATTTAGGACAAACGTGTGAGATTGTATAATGTTCGTAGACATTGCAGCACACAGTTGGGCAACTTACTGGTGATTTTTGGAAGAACTCTATCTCCATACACCTTTGGCTTTTCATCTTCACTGTCGGAATCACATTCCGGCTGCTTCAGAATTTCTGCTAATCGTACAATGTCAGGGCCAGCGAAACCGTCCATGATTGTTTAGCTGTTTAATCAACGTTTTTCACAGCAATCTCAAGTAAATTAAGCGCGAATGGTTCATAATAGTTTACATTTTAGTTGCTTAGCAACATGTAGCGACGTAACTAATCGATCAAACGGCGCGTTTTCGTCTGATGCACTGCTTCTCCAGGCCATGATTCTGTAAATAGAAACTAGATTCCCAACCGGTGGCTTCACCATACGTTCTAAATTTGTGACAACAGTGTACTTTCTTTTTGCCGTAAGGGTACGCTAGTTACAAACTTTTGAACAACTCAAAATGTAATAAAGTTGAATTTATTTGTAAATTTATTAAATAATGTTTCTTTTCTGGAATATATAGATTGTGTTGTATTATATATATAAAACAATTATTTGAATTTGTATTATTAATAAACTTCAAGTAGCGCCAATACATCGCGTTGCGGCTAAATTGTCGTTATTATTTTTACATTTCCGGAATGCTTCGCGATCGCAACCGCTCATGAATAAAAAAGGTGGCGTTGAGCGAGGGAACTTCCTTTTCACAAGATGGCAGACCCGGCTATGGAAGACGGAAAACTTAGTAAGAGGTAAGTTGAAAAATAAATTAAGAGGTTGATTGTAAGAGAATCGTACATTACGATTATGTTAGGGTAAGTGTGTGCAAGAAAATAGGTGGCTTCATTAGATGAAACTGATTACAGATCAATGAAAAATAGAAGTTTGGTAAAAACAGCTTGAGCGAGTTTAGATTTGCGTGCGTTACGGTCACCGGACACCACGTTGCACTTTTAGAAGTAAAATGAAATCATGTCAAGATTATGGGAAAACTTACCAGAACAGGAGAACGAAAGTAGGCTATTATGACGTTTGTATCGAAGTTGTTGAGATTCTTTTTTTTTTTTTTGTACCAGTGGGCCACGAAAATTCGTGATTTTGTCTATTACTTTGTCACAACGGAATTTCAACCGCGAAATGTCAAAAAGCCAGCCACTGATGCAATATTTTCTGATGTAACTTGCTTTGTTTGATCGCAAGCATTGTTTACCTCGTATGTTGATCGTTCATAAATATTCTTAATTGAATTTTAGTGGTTTATAGGGTTATTTTAATATTTTGACTTTTCTTTTAACTTTTTAGTTCTAATCGGATTTAAAAATAAAAAATAAAGTTCGGGCCATTTATTGGTGTGCTACTAGCTTCCTAATACCTCACTCGCGTTCCCACGAAGATCTGGACGGAAAGCCAAATGGACTCGAGAAGTGTTAATTGAATATGGATGCAGATCTATTTACGTTGCCTGCCTGAGCAGGGAATTGAACCTACTACCTTTAAACCGAAGGTCGAAGTACGGGTCCACTACCGCAGAAGCTCCAAGCAAGATGGCCGGCCTATCTAGATTCCGGAGCGTGAAGTTTTCCGGCTAAGTTTTTGGTTGCGTTTTCTGATGTTATGTAGATAGCGCGAGCGAGGCTAGTAATTTGGAAAAAAACTGACATCATTTTCGTGAACGGCGACCTTGATTTACCTTGTACGCCAATGGCGATAGTACAACCTTCCACATATACAGATCGATGGTGGACGAGCTTGGAGCCGCTGCGGTAGTGGTTCCCGAAGTACTACTGCCAAGCCACAATGACACGGCCTTAGTGTGGCTTAGCGGTTGGACTTCGGCATTTGGCTTCAAAGGTCGTAGGTTCAATTCCCCGTTTGACATTTAAGTCCAAAGGCAACGTATATAGGTTTGCATCCATATTTATTTAACAAAAATCAGGAAGCCTGATTAAAAAGAAAAATAAATCTTGTCTAATAGTGTGGCTTTGATCACAATTCGAAAGCACTCCTTCGAAAGTACTAAGTTTGAAAAACAAATTTCCAAGCTTGAAAGCATTGAAAAATGAAATTTCGTTGTGAAAACCCTTGCTGCAAATTATGGTTTTCAAGGTAAAGATGCCAAAGAAAAAGTCTTGGTAGGCTGGCATGTAGTGCTGTTCACCAACCATACACCTTTGCTGGCGGCACTGATCTTTCTCATGGCTGGAAAGGTCGGTTTTTCCTTTACTGTGTGCTTATTAAACTCCTTTGGTGGGAGAAAGATTAAACCACCCACCCTACCTGCTCAAATGTATAATTAGCTGAGTTTATCACCACAAAAACTAGCTGATCCAAAGCTCACACAAAAATCACATGTAGCCCTTTTTCTGTTGAATCAGCAGTGTTTTTTTTTTCATGTGGTGAAACTTAATTATGGCTTCACAGCACACGTGTGCATTTATCTACGGCATCCTGTTTTCTCGCATGGATATAATTATGTAACTTTTTTAAAGAGTGAAGTCATTCAATGATCTTAAAAGTAGACTAGTGGAAACTACAAGGGAGATGTGAGGGTAAACCCTGTATGTACACACTGAATGTAGTATTTTAGTGTAGTATGTTAGTGCGTTTGGTGGACTCGGCTTGTGTCTGACGAAGGTGGCAGTGACTCGCCAATAATTACGCACCACCAAAAGAGTTCCAGTTTCTTTTAAACTAGCAAATTTTCGATAGTTTGTACTAACATCGGTATTAGAAGGTGGCAGTACAAAGCCAACGAAAATTCACAATTTTTAATGTCGATTTAAAAAAAAATATACTAGCTTTCGGGGCTGTGCCCTGAAAGTTTAGTGCTCCCTCCCCTAGCGAGGGGTACGGAGGCCCCTACAGTACATTCTGTGGTGCCTAAAATCCCCCCAATCTGATCCTGCTGCCATTTCGTATATTATTTTTGACTGATTTTGACGTTCTAGTGACCATTTTAATCCTCGACAAGACCTTTCCATTTATGGGACAATCAAATCATTAGGTTTAAGCTTTCAAAAGTCATTCAGCAAAAACCAGTAAACGTGCGGGTAACAATAACACAGATTGGCTGCAGACAGTTTTTCTACAATTCGTATCGCATACATCGGCATCTGGTGCTAGGCCCTGCAGCATGAGGTGACCTGGGTATTTACATTTGGCCTCCACTGACTGTTCTAGCAGGTTCCAGACCACAACAGCAACGAACTGCTGGCAGCACTGAAAATATCCCCTTGTCCCATGCCCATGACAGACTACAGGGTTCCCACCAACTTGAAAAACCGTGAAAAAGAGGACTAACGCTATGCCAGAAAAGAAACAACCAAAAACAATTGTTAAGCGAATTTTTGGTAGTACCGTGAATCACCGATTAAACGCCTATGGGCGGCTAAAATTAATTCGATAAAAAAGTGGAGGGGGCGTTAACAAAACTACTACAAGATTTCTGGCCTGAACGTATGTTTTTGGGTGGTCGTTTAGGCCAAAATCCATCGTGAAAAAGTTGATTATTCGTGTGCGTGATCTGGGTTCAATCTAGCATTAACACACTGGTTTTATTCTCATTTATTCACAAATTTAGTGTATTAGATCGTCCTCCTTCCAATATCTAACCTAATTCAAAGTTAAAATTAATTTCTAACCGTCACTACGCTTCAAAAAGTCGGCAATATTAGGCCTATGCGATCGACCATTGATGTGCGTAATATGGATTCAGTCTAGTGAAAACGTTTTACCTTTTTCCCATTTGTTCTCAAGTTTAGTTTATTAGATCATCCTCCTTCCAATATCTAACATAATTCAAAGTTAAAACTAATTTTTAACCATCACAAACCTTCAAAACAGACAGCATGATTCACCACTGGGAAACGTGTGTGTTGACATTTATCACCATAGAGTATATATTGTCGTCAAGACGGAAGTTCCGTCGTAAATGGATGCATAGATCTGGACCCGTGGAGCCCCAGTAGTGGACGCGTCCAGACTGTGTAAGCGCTTGAAACATCTAGTCCATCGCGTCTGTTATGACGTTACTCCGGTTGGCATTTTCCGGTCGTGAATCGCGTGTCTGTTTTGAAGGTTTGTGATGGTTAAAAATTAGTTCTAACTTTGAATTATGTTAGATATTGGAAGGAGGAAGATCTAATAAACAAAATTTGAGAATAAATGAGAAAAAGGTATAGCGTTTTCACTAGACTGAATCCTTATTACGCACATCAATGATCGATCACATAGGCCTAATATTGCCGGCTTTTCTGCGATTACAAATGCTACCGTGAATCGTGTTGAATTAAATTGAACTCGCTTCCAACTGAGGTGGTGACTTCGCCTTCTCTTCATTGTTTTCGTCGGTTAATTAGAGCTTGTGACCTATCTAAATTCCTTAAGAGGGTTTATTAGTGATACATCCTTTACCTGTAGTGCACCTGTCTTCTATTTTTTCTTTAAATATCGAATTAAATCAGGGGCGGTGTTAGTGGTTTTACCCTTCCGTCACCTAACTAGCTATATGTGGCAGGTTAAACATTTATATTATTAATATTATATTATATTATATTATATTATATTATATTATATTATATTATATTATATTATATTATA
>JAHWFP010076325.1:13295-35107 GCA_023313725.1 Lithobius niger
TATTATATTATATTATATTATATTATATTATATTATATTATATTATAAATGTTTATTTCGTTAAATTTATGAATCTTTTTGTTAATTTTGATACAGAACAACCAAGATTTAAAGGGATAATACGTTAACTTCTTTAAACGTTTGAAGCTTTTAGTCAATTTCACGATTGGTGAGGGGGGGGTGTTAATAAAGCTACTACACGATTTCTGACCTTAAGGTATCTTGGGGTGGTGGGCGTTAGCAAAGCCAGGGCGTTTATTAGGCGATTTATGGTATTATATGCTTACATAAACATCCCACTACCTTCATCAGGCAAAAAGTGTACGGACACGTAAAAAAATAACGACCAGGCCTACATGCTAGAGTTCATGTGTGAATTTCGGCGCTGTTAGCCGTTTGGATGGTGCTGCAAACTTGTGTAGCTCGTTTGTTGTTGAGTAGGAGTCAGCAGTTTGTGCCATTTTTTGGAGAGGCTTGCTGTCAGTTCAGGGGTGTAATTTTCATGATATTTTTATGTGCTGGTTCCTGCAAATTCATGAGGGGTCTTTTTTTAAACTGAAATAGTTGAATGGCCATGCATTGTAGTGCTTGGAGGTGTGCGTCGCTGGAGGTGTTAGATGTGAGGAGCACGTGTGTATTGTTCCAGGCAATGTCGTGTTGGAACTTGACGTGATGCATGGCAAAAGAATCCACGTGCACGTGCACATTAAAGGGACACACAAATGGGGTAGCCATGCATCACGTGAAGTTCCAACACGACATCGCCTGGAACAATACACATATGCTCCTCACATCTAACACCTCCAGGTGACGCACACCTCCAAACACTAGAATGCATGGTCATTCAACTATTTCAGTTTAAAAAAAGACCCCTCATGAATTCGCAGGAACCAGCACATAAAAATATCATGAAAAGTACTACCCCTGAACTGACAGCATGAGATGGCATGAGATGGCAGCACTATCCAAACGGCTAACAGCGCCGAAATTCAAACATAAACTCTACCATGTAGTCATTATTTTTGTACGTGCTCGTACACTTTTTGCTTGATGAAGGTAGTGGGATGTTTATGTAAGCATATAATACTACCGAAAATTCGCTTGACCATTTGTTTTTGGTTGTTTCTTTTCTGGCATAGCGTTAGTCCTCTTTTTTTATGATTTCTTTAGCCAGAGTAAAATGAGCCTGTCTGCTTTCAAACATCCTGGAAAACTTGGAGAATTTAAACTACGTTTGAAACTCGGGGAATTCTTTGATTTTTTAACCTGGAAAACCTGGGAAACTTAGGGAAATTAATTTCAGTATTTTGGTGGTAACCCTGGACTAGCAACCAACCAATAATGGACCAGTACCGTATTGCTGCTGAATGCGTTAAGCTAGTAGGCCTATTCTTACGTTTGGCGTGCTTAGACTCAATGCGTACTGCCTAGCAATTGTGCTTCCATATTTTATGTGTGAAATATGACATTGGTGAATGTTTTTAGCCAAGACGTTCGTGAAGACAGACAGCATTAATGAACGCTTCAAAGTTATTTTCTAGCTTGTTTTTCTCTTACGGAAGTTTGTACCTATTTGCCAGCCGGCCGTTAGGTCTCTCGGTGCGTGACGTCACTCCGTTTACGAAAAAAAACTGCTCCGACCCACTGAATGGCTGCCCGAAAATTGGTTGCCATTGTAGAAATTGTTGGAGTCTGAATAGGCTCTTGGGCTGTATCAAATATACTACCTAGATCTGCAGATTTTCCTTTTGAGCAAGGCCGGCCATGATCACGGCTGCATGTTTCACTTACCGGCTCTTGGTCAGATCATAAAATAGTTCCGTTAAAGTCACGCCAGAGCCGTTGAATAAGCTTACTAGCCTGTGTGACAGCCGATGTGGAGTTTAGAAAAGCAAACTAAGTATTTCAGGTGATAGTAGACGGTGGAAAAGGAAAGTAGCCTAGCATAAACTTGCTTAAGGTCATCATTCATATATACACAGATTGGTATTTGGGTTTTTGGAATACAGTAAATCCTTTATTTGTAGCCGGTTGTTTTCCCAATCATGAAATCGTTGTAGCCGGGTCAAAATGGCTTGTTTTAGAAAAAAATTCTATAAAAGAGCACATCTGTCACATAAACAGATACCGTATCCAAATTAAATAGTAATGGTAAAAGCATTCGGGTGACATTATTTACCTTTTTTAATGTCAGACACATGTTGTAAATGTATTGATACCGTAAATTTCTTTTCTAAATTTTGTAGTAGGCCTAGTTTAGGCGGGGCAAATTGGCTCCATTTTTAACCAGTAGCCCGGGCTACAAATAGAGGATTTACGGTATGTCTGTAGACTAGTTAGAATAAATTTCATTTTCAGTCTTTTAGAAGGTGTCTGCTGTACATCTTAGAGTAAATATGATGATTGCCATCCGACGCTGTACGTTAAGGTGGCCACAAGCCATCGCCTGTCAGTTGCTCCAAAGGCACATGCCACTCCCACCTGCATCTCGCTTTGCAAGGTTGGTGCTGCTGAAGCGTAGAAGCAGTTGCTTGGGATCGGCATGTTGTAGCGCCTGATTGGTGAACGCTTGCTTGTTTGATTTCAGCGAACTGAAACGTCGGCTGAAAGCTGATCAGAAGGCCAAGGAGAAAGCCGAAAAACTGGAAAAACAGAAAGCAGCATGTGCTACCCCCTCACAACAGTCTGTGCCGAAGGCCTCGACCGAGGAGGAAGAGATGGATCCAAACGTAAGAACCATTCTTTTCTTACATTTTGAAAGCAGAATTTATCGCCATAAGAACAACTTGTTTGTGCCTAGTGAAAAACTATGGTGTGTGGAAAATGTGTAAAGTACCGTAAATCGTGTATTAAAAGCCCAGTTGAAGCTGAAGCCCACCCCCTAAAATGCTGTAAAGTCAAAATCATGAAATAGTGGAGTTTAAGCCCACCCCTCAAATTGTCATTTTTCTACGAAAAATTACCTAAAAGTTATAATAAAGATAGTACTGCTGGCTATGTTTACTGGCCCCTTCTCCCTCCCTGTAGTAATAGTGGACTCTTCCTTTAGCTCTTCGCAACTGCACAATGCCTGGGCATCTCTCACCTAAGCCTCATCCCTTCCTCACAGCAATTAAACGGATGTAAAAATTGGTCTTTCAGAGATTGTTCAAAAGCTTCGAATTTTCTGTAATAGATGTCCAGAAAGGTTAGAAAATTGATAATGCTTGATTTAAAGCCCACCCCCCTATTTTTGCCAAATTAACTGCATAAGCCCATGGGCGTTTAATCCACGATTTACGGTATAAGCATGATCAGTAGTAACTTCTTGGTAGTATTAGCTTAAGTCATGTAAAACAGAGAGCGGTAGTTTTACGCATAACTTCTCTTCTCTCTTGGTTCGATGGTAATGAGTCTTTCGTTTGTCAATGGGGTTATGTTTGATAAAAATGTTTGATAATTTCCGAGTGCGTTGCTATTTTCCATCATTTTTCACCCACGTAGCACTTTTTCAAATGGTTTGACAATGTCCAAGATGAGTAGTAGGCTATGGCTTCTGAAAATTGAACAAACAGTTTTAATCAAACATAATCACGTAACAATGGAAGACCACATTAAAAAGGGAGATTACTTGGAGAAGCTTATACAGTAGATTGCTTACTTAGCGTTTATTTATATGTTGGAGATGAGACGTTGGAAGATATAAGGCTGTGCTGGTATGGATACATAAGATGAACTGAGCTTATACGGACACCTTTTGCATTTTTGTGTCAGGTAAAGCCACACCTCAAGGAAGGTAAAAGTAAAAACTTGATCGGGTGTGCACCGTAACCTTCTTTTATGCTTGCAAGACAATAATAATAATAAATAATGTTATGTAGTATTAGCTGCAATCTAGCCTTTTCAACTGATAACGGGGTGATAATGGACATAACCCCGAAAAGGTTGGTAACACTCACGTCAAACCCTACATGATGTTTTAGTACTGTAAATCGTGTATTAAAAACCTAGTTGAAGCTAAAGCCCACCCCCTAAAATGCTGTAAAGTCACAATCATGAAATAGTGGAGTTAAAGCCCACCCCTTAAATTGTCGTTTTTCTACGAAAAATTACCTAAACGTTATATGATGTGAATAAAGATAGTGCTGCTTGGTATGTTTACTGGCCCCTTCTCCCTCCCTGCAGTAATAGTGGACTCTTTCTTTAGCTCTAGCACATGCACAAGTCCTGGGCATCTCTCACCTAAGCCTCCTCAACAAAACTCGGAAAAATTCCCGAAAAAAAATTACCGCACACTTTCACAATCAAAACAACAGCTTTGTCCTGCGAAGTAGAAAGTCTGAACTATATCCTTGAGGCCCGAAGAAGTTAGCAACCCAAGCTATCGAAAATTCGCAGGACAAAGCTGTTGTATTGATAGTGAAAGTGTGCGGTAATTTTTTTCCAGGAATTTTTCCGAGTTTTGTTGACATTATGGCGTTTCACAGTACGAAAATTAACGATGTTTTTAAAGCCTCCTCCCTTCTTCACAGCAATTAAAAGGATGTAAAAATTGGGTATTTTAGAGATCGTTCAAAAGCTTCGAATTTCTGTAATATATGTACAGAAAGGTTAGAAAATTGATAATGCTTGATTTAAAGCACACCCCCCTATTTTTACCAAATTAACTGCATAAGCCCATGGGCGTTTAATCCACGATTTACGGTATGTAAACAAAACTAACAGAAATTTTCCAACTGGCGTGGTTGAAGCCAGGTTTTAATAAGAGCTTATATTAATTTTGAATTATACTCTAATACCGAAACCTCGGACGCCATCTTGGAAAGGTTGGTTTTGTAGTATTCATCAGTATTTTTTTTTATTAGGGGTAGGCCTAGAACCTGACAACTAAAAGTGTGACTTTTTTATGCAAGTTAAAAGTATAAAAATAACTAATAAGTTTTGTGATGCTTTTCATGAGCACAGGAAATCAGAGAAAAAATATGATTTCCATATCACTCCATATGCTATCTGTTAAAAATTACAGTTCAGTTAGGCTACATTTTCAAAAGAGACACTCATAGGAGATTCTGCTAATTTTTGATAGACCATAAAAGATGTTCTACTGCTTGTCTGTCTTTGTCAGGCTTTTTCCACGCTGTCCCGAATTTCCTACATTTTGTTTTGGGAGAACTTGATTGCGGCAGTCGATGTAAACGTCGCTACATACAACTTCGCATTCAAGTCATCCAAAACAAAATGTTGGGAATCGGAACTTTGGAAACAGCTTGGGAAAAGCCTGACAAAGACAGACAAGCAGTAGACCATTTTTAATGGTCTGCCAAAATTAGTAAAGTCTGTTGTGAGTGTCTCTGTTTTGAAAATTTTGCGTAATTGTTGAACTGTAATGACTTCAAACTTTCAAGTAAAACTCCCAGTTCGTTCTTTTTTCTGATTTTAACAGTTTAGGTAGTAAATGCACTATTTGACTCGTTTTTTCAAGAGCTATCCAGTGGCGTTAACACCGAGTAAATATCAAAAGCAATACCCACACCATTAAAAAAATGGATGTTTAAAGAGTCTTTTAAGTTTTACTTTTGTGAATGTCTTTCTAACTTCAGTTCTTCTGTAGGCTATTGTTATTATTTTAAAACATAGAATGTGTACAAATTAAGGTCTTAAATTTACTACAATAAAATACTTTTATGGAGTTGGTTTATGCTAACAAACCTTAAAAAAATTGGTTTCGTAAATGCTCAAGTCAGTATAGGTAGAATACCACTGGTTAAACTGGTATCGAGCAGCTATCCGTCGAAATGACATGATACAGCTTTTTTTTTTAAAAAGTCACTCCCGTTTCCCTCATCCCATTCAAATTCCAACTCCTCGTTTTAAAGGTAAGGAAAGAATAGAGGCAGAGTGCAAGAATTCAGAAACGTCAATTTATAAAATAAAAATAAAAATTGTTGATTTTCATCTGATATTTTCAGGAATATTTCAAAATTCGCCTCCAATCCATAAACCAACTGAAGGCAAGTGGAGAAAACCCGTATCCTCACAAATTCAATGTTTCCATGTCGCTGACAGAATTCATCGAAAAGTACAATCATTTGCAAACGGAAGAAGTTCACGATGACATTGTCAGCGTTGCCGGTAAAAGACACGCTCTTATGTTGACACTCTACCCTACGTTACCGTGATTATAAAAATTAATTTTGTCATTCTTTAGGACGAGTCCATGCAAAGCGAGCGTCTGGTGTTAAATTGATATTTTATGATTTGAGAGGCGAAGGCGTTAAGATACAAGTCATGGCCAATGCTAGGTAAATCAAAGTATATTTTCATTGAATAATAAATAAATATATTAAAAGTTAAATATTGTTTGGTTCATATGTATAGCGGCTAAAGTTTCTTAAAACATCTAGTAAAAGAATTAGCCCAGCAGTCTGTTTACATTTTGTGAGATACTTAAGGCCTTGCAAAAAAAAATAGTTTGGTTTACTGGCGAGGTTGCAAATTGAAGCACCAAGCAACCATGCATTTTATTTTAGTTTTTATTTTATTTAACTGCCCATATTTCTTTGACATTGTATCTAGCTCAAAGCTATAAGAGTATGCAATCAGCCTAAAAAAGTATAATATTCTGCTAATATGTTATTCATGTTGTCTAGTTTATAAATATTTTAGGTTTTGCCAAATAACTTCTTAGTGGTTTGAGCTAGAGGTTTGAATTTTGCACCATTGAAAAGCTCGTTCGATTAAAATGGCATACTGGAATATCAAAAACGGTCAAAGTTTGGCGAAAATAGGATTTTTAGCAGATGTATACCAAGATTGAGATACAAAGTATTGACCAACGATACTTTAAGGCACCTGCACGTGCCTGTAAACCAAACAATTAACTTTGCATGGCCTAAGAAGTGTTTACTCTAGATAGGACTCTGGTGCTGTTAGCTTGCCTAAATTTGCACGGTTAATAGTTTTAACAAAACTTTTAGATCTGGTAATTTTCTCCAATCACACTGAATTATTGTATCATTAAGTACTTCCAGCACAAGTCGTAATTTGTATTGAAATTGCCGCTATTTATCTAGTCGTTGCTAGTCCCATCCGTACAACTAGGCACTTTTAGTTTTAAATGGCACAAAACAACGCGTGCCGTTTAAAAAACGCATGCCTTTTTTTCTTTGGCTGCGTGAAAATATACAGCCAAAAAAGAATGACTTAATAGTTTGAGCTGTTCCAAACGAGGACTGCCGGTATGGTATCACTACCAGTGACGTTGTTTAAAAGAGTTATTTAATGCAAGGCTCTTCTAGGCTAATAAGCATGAAGCCAAGATTGTAGAATTATGATGATGTTTTCTTGCAATGGGAATGTTTATCAAGCCAAATTCTAACACTGAGCAATTTTCAGGTACTACTCTTCAGAAGAAGAGTTTTTTAAAATCAATAATAAACTCCGGAGGGGTGATATTGTGGGCTGTATAGGACATCCAGGTAGGCCTAAGCTTTTTAATAATTTATCTGCATCACAAAAGCACAAAATTCTTGAACTTTGTATTACTCACACTTTTACACTTACGATTTTTTCCACAACATACAAATTAGTCCACTCTTAAAAGTATTTTAGTCATGTACAGTGCAAAGCAGAGGAGCTTCTCGTCTTGTCTTTGTGCGTGTCTATTCGTCTGGTTTTGCGATAACTTTCGAACACATTACCCGTTTTTCAAATTTTCTGAATGCATTCGTGTTCAATTAAAAAAGGGGTTTGGGATTTTGTCTCGAACGTTGTCACAAACCCAACAAAGGTTACAATCATTACTCGGAAATGAAACGAACAATGTGAATGCAAGGAGAGTCTCCTGGTTTCAAACGCAAGGAGTGGCTTCCATTCGCGTGGCCTAGAATCCCTTGCTATCCAGGAACACACAAGAATAAATGCCAAAATTTTGAATTTACAAGGACTGTCGCACCCCAGCATTAGTCATCTTCTCAATCGCTAGGCTCTGGAAGCATTGAAATGAACGGCAACACCATTACAGAGGGCTACAGCAAGCGCCAAATTTCAAAAACACAAACGATGATGAAGTAATAAGAAGAAAACGAATTGAGCGTGAAGCGGACAAATGAACACAGTTTTGCCATCCACTGATTATATGCTGTCGAAAATTTGTTATTGTGTCAACGTATATATCTGACTTTTTGAAAATGAGTGTGGTACGTAACGAACTAGTAGTTTCTGATCGTAATGTACACTTTCAGAGTAAGAATCGCCATCCTTTTGTTGGTAAGTTAGTGAATTGGGCTACTAAGCGTTACGTAAGTTGCCACTATTCGGCAGTAGATGTCATGACTCGCCAATCAAAAATTTACCGATATAACTTGCTTGACGCCCAACAGAACTCGAAGCAAATGGTCACTCATTGCAGCCATTTTGTCTTAAATCCCACCCTCTCCAATATTGTTATAGGGTGGGCCAGGTAATTTACCGGTTGTGCACTGGGATTCTCAGATTTCAAACGCAACAAGACGAAATCAAAACGTTGCGAGTTTAATGAGTTGCGATCGATCAACAAAAGCAATTTCATATCCGTTTTGACGATACCACCAGCAAAAATACTAATTAAGGTAATAAAACAAATATTATGGTTAGGCCTATTCAAGAGTTACTCTCTGCATAGACAATTTTTTACTGGACCATTGATACTTCACAGGGCTTTACCTTTTTTCTTATATAATTTTAGCGTATGTTTTATTATTATTAACAAAATATCCTACTCGTTTTCATTTCCTTCACTAATTGACTATCGTGAAAACGTAAACACTGTAAAGGTTATACCACCATTTAGTTAAACAAATAAATCAAGCTGCTCTAACCCACAGTAAAGCAGTACAGGTTTTGGATGGTTTTTGCATTTTGTCTTAACAATTACAACTTTGCTTTAACATGTCTGTATTTGTATTTAACATTTTTGCACTTGAATTTAACACGTGTGCCGTAACAAATTAACTGGATAAAAAGAAATGGGGAAAAAAATGGTTTAATGGCTCATAGATAGCAAAAAGACATAACACCACGAAGTAAATAGGGTAGATATTAGAAAATTACAACTTGGAATTTTTTTAAAACTTATTACAGGAAATTTTGTTGTTTACTTTCTAATATGTCATATGAATTTAAATACGGTAGCTAATTTTTGATTTTGAAAAAAAAAAGAAAAACTTTTGAGGAAAATAATGCATTCAATTTCAAGGTAATTCAAGTAAATTTAGTTTTTGAATTACAGCCACTGAAGCCCCCTCCTGAAATCACTACTGTTTCAGCATCAATGACAAAAATGTATTACAGCTACACATTTACACTTTACGGACCTTGACTTATACCATGGATTTACTGGACTGAATACTTGACCGAATATGGAATTTCATGATCACAATAATTCACATAAAAGTTTTGTGAATCAATTGGTCGGAGAATTCCACATTCAGTGGAGTAATCTCTTTCAATTCAGTTGCTAATCCGCTAATCACTACCAACAGTTTTCACCAGCACATCCGTGTTTGTGTGTGTGTGTGGACATGATCAAAAAAGTTTTTTCATCACAGTCTGTCGCAGAATTCCACATTCAATTAGTTTTTAACCTCGCTTGTTTCAGTCGCTAATCCGCTAATCACTGCTGACAGTTTTCACCGATCCCTGTTTATGTGTGGTCACGTTGGTTTGCTTGAAAATGTGATACAGGCCAACAGGGCTTCTTTCGAACACATAATTTAAGGCGCTAGAAAATGAAATTCAAATGCTAATATTTTCGGATTCTGTTTTTTCGTATTTGCATCATAGTCTGCTCTTCCTCAAGTCCTCAAGGTAAAAGTTCCGTACTGTATTAACGTTTATAGCATTGTGATTTGTACAAGTTACATTATTAGTACAAATTCTACCGTTCGAATCGGTTTTTTCTCTTTCATTTCTGAGGCTGTTTTCATTTTAAATTATATATCGGTCGGTACATCCTTATGTGCAGGTCTGGTCAGACACTAGTTCAACCCTCAGCTATTTGTAGCCTTTGTTCATTAGTCAGATTAGGGGCCGTACACAAGTAACGTGACCCAAGGGGGGGAGGGTTGACTCCACGAAGTGTGACAGTTTTGAACAGCGGGGAAGGTGGAGGGCAGCTAATTTTTGATGTTACACTTCTATCAAATGGGACAAAGAGCAAACTAAAAAGATCATCAGAAATTTTCATACAAAATTGGACTAAATTCACAACTTTAATTGTAATTTTCCCGGATTGTTTCCCTGTTCATCGGTAACGAAAGGGTAGGGTATGATGTTTCTTACATCATTTACTACTGGGGGAAGGAAGTGAAAAGGTTATGACAAAGTAACGATGGGGAAAGGTGGGTTAAAAAAAGGCAACTAGACATCATTGTGTACGGTCCCTTATTTTGACTTTCTTTCCTGTATGGCAATTACATTGGGCTTTCATTTTCGTTTTAAATTGTTTACTTGAAGCGACGCAACTGAAATACAGTAATTATGCTGTAATAATTGCCACATGTAGTCAATTTGTACATTTACTTAAACAATCTGTTTAATTTTTCAGCGTTAAATCGAAGTACAGAAGTGTTAGGCTCAAATGCAAAGTACAAAAGTACAAAAGCATTAAAGTATAGTGCAAAACTTTACACCAAAGTCCAACACTTGTCTTTCTTCTTATCTGGATTGTTACATAAGGTTTTGTAAATATTTCAGAATGTTGTTTTAGTGTTAAATTTAAGTGCTTATATGTTAAATCCAAATGCAAAAGTGTTAAAGCAAAGTACAAAAGTGTTAAAGTGAAGTACAAAAGTGTTTAAAGTGAAGTGCAAAAGCGTTAAAGCAAAGTGCAAAAGCATTAAAGCAAAGTGCAAAAGCATTAAAGCAAAGTGCAAAAGCATTAAAGCAAAGTGCAAAAGCGTTAAAACAAAGTACAAAATTTATAACAGTAATCGGAATATCCGAATTTTGATTATCAGCACTACCCTTAGTCCCGGGTAACCAAGATTTTATTTAAAAAAATTAAACTAGGCCTACCGGTACTAGAATTAGACTTACTAAAGCTGATATCGGATTGCATTTTATTTTATGTGTGGCTCTTTTACAATATCATAAAAAAAAAATGCCTGGTTGTTTTGAAATAGTTTTGAACTGAGAAACGAGACTTTTTTGGCGGCTTTAATGAAACTTTTTTTTTTATTAGCCTTTGTCTTGTTTTTTATTATTATTTGTGGGAGTGTTATCCTTTACTGACTAGTTAATGTTAAGTGCTTCAGAATCATTTGTTTTACTTTCTCTTTTATTTGCTTTTGAACTTTAGGTAAAACTAAAAAGGGAGAACTAAGTATGATTCCAACCACTATGGAACTTCTAGCCCCCTGTCTACATATGCTGCCTCATTTGCATTTTGGTTTAAAAGATAAGGTAGATTTTACATACATGAACATTGTTACCTTCGTGACAAACTGACTCATGTTAGTAAATTTGAACTTGTATCTATTGCAGGAAACAAGATATCGGCAGCGGTATTTAGACTTAATCCTGAATGAACATGTTAGGCAAAAATTTATTATACGTTCGAAAATAGTACGCTATGTCAGGACATTTTTTGACAACCTGGGCTTCATTGAGGTAGGTTAGGATAGGTCATGATTGGAAAAGTTGCTACAGTCGGTGACAATATCCTATCTGTCCTATCCAGAAAACATATAAATATGGATAAGACGAACACTTTTAAGCCGCAATGATGTACAATCGCTTCTTTCCAATTAGGTTGAAACACCAATGATGAACATGATTGCTGGCGGTGCGACCGCCAAGCCTTTCGTTACACATCACAATGAACTGAACATGGATTTGTATATGAGGATAGCTCCTGAACTTTATTTAAAAGTAATTTTTTAATTATCTTATTTTTTTTTTTAGCCAATGCCTTAGTCTTGTTAAGTAAAGACTTCCTTTTGATGCCATTGTAGATGTTGGTGGTTGGAGGTATGGACCGAGTGTACGAAATGGGGCGACAGTTCCGTAATGAAGGCATTGATTTAACGCACAATCCTGAATTTACTACGTGTGAATTCTACATGGCCTATGCCGACTACAACGATGTAATGAGAATAACAGAAACGCTTATATCGGGTACGTAATTTCTGCTACAGTAATGAACATGAGTAGAGCTGTGTTAACTTTCAAGATATGCAAGAGAAAACTAATTGTTTATATTTAAGCTCCATTGTGGTAAGCTGCTAATATTGATGCAACTTTTTATTCACTCGTATCGATCGCTAATAATTTTCACGACCTTTGATTACTCATTTTGCCTAATAGACGTTTGTTTAAAATAAAAGGATAGAACACCAGAAGTTAACAGTAAGAGGACAACTTTTGGTGGGAAGGGCGATTGACCTTGGAATTGGAAGCATACAGTGTCGAAGCACAAACATGTTATGGAGAAGAGCATTCCAATGGCCCACTCACCAGTGTGTATAGTTTATGAAATTTGTGAGGGTGACACCAGAGGCAAGGTTAATCGTGGTTTTGAAGGCGTCCAGACCAGTCCTTATGCAGAAGTCAATGTGAAGGCGTGCAAATGTAACTCGGCATACACATTATACTAGAGATCAAGGTTATCACTGTCTAGTCGCTAGATTGGTGACAAAATTACAGCAAATTGACATCAAGAATTGTTAAACGAGTAGGCGTCAGCAGTCCCCATTCAATATATTTTCTGTAAGATTTAATGCTCACGTTGAAAGTTTGCCCAATGCCGCTCACTCGCCCTTTTCCTCCCTTCTGACAATAATAAGCACCAGCCTAGGTAAGTACAAATGAAAAACATGCATTGTAGCATTAAACACACAGCTGGTGACTAATCAGAGCTAGCTAATCAGCCAGTGGTCACTGGCAAAAAATATAAATGTTGACCTATACATAAAATTTATTCTTTAGTACTGTTGTTCGGTTAATTAAGAGTACGATTAATCGAGGTTCCTCTGTAGTTATTAAATTTAAAACTATTATATTTTTTTTCCCCAGGCATGGTGAAGAGCATCACTGGTGGATACAAAATCCTATATCACCCAGATGGTCCTGACGGTGAAACTGTGGAAGTCGACTTTACCCCTCCTTTTCGTCGAGTACAAATGATTCCAGCATTGGAATCGACACTGAAAGTAAAATTTCCACCTGCAACTGAAATTGGGACCCCTGGTTAGCATCAAAACATTTCTCTTATGTACTTGTTCACGTCTCTGAAACTGGCGTAATTATGAGCCATTTTGGATTATTTCGTAGAATCTGCAAAATTCTTATCAACTGTATGCGAACAGAATGGCGTTGAATGCCCACCTCCAAGAACAAGTGCACGTCTGTTAGATAAGGTATGGCAAAGGTTTTTTTTTTACGCAAACTGCAGTTTTTTGTTAGTTAGGTTTAATAATGGTTATTTTCCACACTTTTTGAGACGGTTTTTTTTAGTTGAGTTGAGGAAATCTTCTCGTGTCTCAGAAATGGAATAATTCCAAGTCTCTCTCTTACTGGTTACCAAAACTGGCCCACTGGCAACTCGCATCTGACGTCAGTGCTTCAGTTGAGCAAGCCGGACTTCTCACCCATAATTAAAAGTTTGAGAATACTGTACTCAAAGTATTTCCTTTGGTATGCGCTGTCTAGGGCAGAATGAGATTTTCTGCCGCACGCCACCTCGAGACAAAAATGTCTTCCAGCAGGGTGGAGGCTGCCAAGTACGGTAACTTCGACGTGAGTGCGAGGTTAATCCAGTATGACTGGAATGCTAGTCCATATTCCATAGCATGAGGGGAGGGGGGGGTATTAACTACGTACAAAATGCTAAAGTGTTAACCTGCCAATCTAGAAGCCTGATTGGTTAATGTGAAGTCTGAAACCTTTCAGGTCCAACGCCATTTTATCGTTCCCTGCGAAAACGACCACAGCCATAAACATGTTGCATGCCGCATTGGTAAAATAATTAACTACAGTGGTTTATAGGTATAAACAATTTTATTGTAAATTATTACCCTATACAAAATTACTTGGGACCATTGTATTATGTTTTCATAACTAAAACCACAAGCAGCGAGTCTATAGGGCTTCAGTGTTTTCCACGAAAGCTTGGGTATTACACTTATATTACTAAGGCTGTACCGATCCGCTGTTGAGCGTCTAATCCGATCAAATAAAATAAAAATTCTACCGATCATAAAAGCTCTTTAAAATAGAGCAAAATTTCCGAAACTTCGGCCGCAAACAAACTGCTGCTGTCTCCATTTTATATGTAATGCGTACTCTAGGCGTATATATTTCTTAGCAGTTGCAGTACAGTAACGATGTTCAAAAGGATCCTTGGAAATATAGTATCAGGTTTACCATTATTATAACAGCACTTTTGCGTGCATTGTTTCTGGAAGTCTCAAAAATTGTATTGTTGTAACAGTTTTATTGTTATAATGAGGTTTAACTGTACATCTAACCGGGAGTTGAAAATAAGATTTGACAAATTTCAGTTTTCATTGAACTTTTCTTTATTTGACACGAAACTTAGTTGGCAGAACCAGCAGAACGAATGGAAACATTGCAGCAATTCAATCAGAAAGCCACCATTGCGCATATGCTCACGAGGGCTTTGCTCAACTGACACGATCCAAGCAGGAAGTACAGTAGCGATGACTTGACTTAAGCCATTAAAATTTGTTTCGCTACGTTGCGATCGTGAAAACACCTTTGGTGCTAACAATTAGAATTAGTAAGTAATCGAAATAATTGAACAGGAGGTGCTTATTCTTACGTCAATTATAACAAATACAACGTAGAAAATGAAATATAATTGGATCTGTGTGTAAGTTTTAAGGTGGTTTGATCGGATTGGTTAGTGGGAATACATGATTGTTTTGCCGATCACGCACTGATCAGCGATGATTGGATCGGTACAGCCTTACGTATTACCTTAATGGCTGTTTACAAAGCATGTGCAAATAAACATTACCAATATTGTAAGCGTTTAAGTGCTGCAGTAAGTGGTAGTGTGTATGTCACCCAACACTATATTTTCAGTTGTAAGATAGTTATGAAATGGATGACTTGAGTCTCAATTTTTTTCAGCTTGTTGGAGATTTCATCGAAGTAAAATGTATCAATCCTACATTCATCATTGAACATCCACAAATCATGAGTCCCTTAGCAAAATGGTATGTGTAGTTTGACTCATGCTTAGATCAACATTTAATTTGTTTTCTCATTACCTCTTGTGTTACAGTATTTGTTTGTTCAAACATCTCCAGATGGCAAACAACTTGGAAATTATGTTGATTAGAACTTATGCCTACTTTTATAGTAAGGGGTTCCTTTTACAACCCTTATAATGGTAGTTTTTTTTTTAACACATGTTGTTAGATTTGGAATGAATTGTTTTCATATAAAACATGGTACCCTACCTACCTCATAGTTTGGGTGTTCAAAGTCTGCCACGATTGTCATTAATATCTGTCGACAGGCGGCAGCAAAATATGTATTCTATTTCTCAATAACTAAGGCTCGGCCGATACTAACATTCACCGATCCGATCCTGCCCGATGCTTCTTTACCGATACTGATGCCGATACTTCAATGCATTACTCCTCGTAAAGTTAATGTTTCTTCCATATTTAGAACAAATTTTGATGAAAAATTCCCAATATTAAAGCTCTGAGCAGGTTTCTTGCAGTAAAGTGCATTTTTTGGAACCTGGTTTTGTTAAATAATTTGAGAACGACTGAACAGGATTCCCACCAACCTGGAAAACTCGGGAATTTAAACTACGTTTGAAACTCAAGGAGAACTGGGATTCTATGATTTTTTACAAAAAAAAACCTGGAAAACTTGGGGAAAAAATTACGATTTTAATTGATGTATTTCCCATCTAATGCTTCAGACTTTTTAACACAAAATGTATGGAAAAAAAACTCCTTCCTAAAATTACAGTAAATAGAATGGAAAATGACTTTGCTATTTCCAAGTGGCGTTGCAGGTTTTTTTTCCGAATAGCTTGGCTCACAGAGGTCTCACGACTTGTGGTTGGGCTTAAAATGTGTGCGGGGACGACATCTACTCTGGAAAACTTGGAAAATTCGGGGAAATTGATTTCAGTAGTTTGGTGGGATCCCTGCTGAAGCTATTGCTCTGAAATTAGCACCTAGTGGTGTTCCTAGGTATCAGAACTGGTACTGGAACCACTATCTTGGTTGGCCGATACTGACTACCTTTCAAATTATCGGCAGAGACCACTAAATCGCTTGATATTGTCATCTACTTTACCTTTTCCAAGAGTATGCAATAGTTGAGATGAATATCTTGGAGGTCTTGGAACAAAAAATTAATTTCAGTAGCTTAAAGCATTGTAAAACTGTGCTTGATAGCAGAATCTTGGATGAATAACTAACACATTTTCGTGCATTTTTAGTGGCCACTTACATGTTGACACCAACTTTTGTTGAGTAGTTTGCATCATATAACTATAAAATATCATCTAGGATGGTAATATACTAAGCAGAATATGTTACAGTTGATTCCTGTTTGTTTAAGGATGTCAGGACTTAATTATCATTAAGTTGTTTCCTATTTTGCTTAGCGTTTCACAGCCTGCCAATCATGTGTTCGATTGGCGTCAACAGTGCATGCACTAAACCCGGGCTGCCAAAAATCTTCAAACGTGCTCTTATTTAGCCAATTTTGTTTATTTGAATTAAATTTGTTGATTTTAATTTAAGTTTAAAAAAAAATAAATTGAATACAGCCAGAAAAAAAAGGCTCTTAGGCACTAAGGGCTTGGACCAATCCAAAAATCCTATTTAAAAACGTAGGTCCAGGGCAGAACTTAAAAAAAAACTGTTTCAACTTTTTTTAATTTTAAATTTAAATCTGATACATTCGGAAAGCAAAAATTTTAAATCATATCAGCGCCACTAGAAAAAGGGCTTGGCATTATTCCTGGAACCAAAAAAATCTACCTATTTTTTAAAGTGTTTTTTAAAATGTAATTAAGTTTTTATTTTAATTATACAAATTTGTATATATCAAAATTTTTGTTTAAAAATGTATGTAAATTATAAAAATGTGCTACAGAAGAACCCTGGACTCCCTGAACATAATTAATTCATTATTATTAACTTTTTCCGTTCGCTATGACACTGCCGTATGGTAAACGGCACTGGTATTGGAACCGTACGGAACCGGTTTATTGATATTGGAATCGGAATTATGGTATCGGTACACTACTATTAGCACCATTGGAAAGCTCTCGAAAAAATGGTTCGAATGGTGTATTGGGACATCAACAACGGTCAATATTTGACCAAAACAGTCAGCCGATACCAATATCTGCCGAGCCTATCAATAACAAATGTAAAAACAACCAGTTGAACATATTTGTGAACTACGTAAGAATCTAGGCTAAAGTAACAATAACTACGCATTGTAACACTTTGTCCACACAGCGTTTATGACAAATAGTTGGGTATGGAATAATGGATGCAAGTCGGAGAAATGCGTTAGTAAAATAAAGAACTGAACTGAGTAAATAAATTAAGAGTTGACAAGAGAGCAAAATGTGGCTGGCATGTTTTGGTCGCCATAGATGTGTGTTTTTTTTTGTTAATTTAATGCTTTCGTATTTCAGGCATAGGTCAGTTTCCGGCCTAACTGAACGCTTCGAATTATTTGTTCTTAAAAAAGAAATTGTCAACGCATACACAGAATTGAACGATCCCATGGTTCAGCGTGACCGGTTTGAACAGCAAGCAAAGGTATGAGATATGTTTGTATGTATGGGGTTTCTTTATTTCTGTTACTCCAACAACGTTGGAAAATATTTCGGAAAAAATTACGCTCACTTTCACAATCAAAAGAACAGCTTTGTCTAGATAATTTTCGATAACTTCCTGTTATCCACTTCGGGCCTCGAGGATATAGCTCGGACTTTCTACATTTTTCACACCTGTTTGCCAAACTTGCGCAGCACTAGTTCGACGAATGGAAGTGAAAAATGTAGAAAGTCCGGGCTATATTCTTGAGGCCCGAAGAAGAGTACTGCAAGTTATCGAAAATTCGATGGACTAAGCTGTTGTCTTGCTTGTGAAAGTGAGCGGTCATTTTTCCTAGGATTTTTTTTCCAATTTTGTTGACGTAATGGCATTTCACAGCGTGAAAGTTAAGAATGTTTTTAAAGACTTCTGTTACCGAGAATTTATTCTGTTTTTCTTAAGGACAAAGCAGCCGGAGATGACGAGGCCCAGATGATAGATGAGAACTTCTGCGTTGCTTTGGAACATGGCTTACCACCAACTGGTGGCTGGGGATTAGGAATTGACCGCTTGGCAATGTTTTTAACAGATTCTAATAATATAAAGGTAAGAGAACGTAACCAGATTGCACGCAATTGGGTAATCGTTTCATAAGTGCAGATAGGTAGGGACCCGTACTTTCCGCGATATTTTTAAACAAAATTGTGCGATAACATTTGTTGCAAGAATTTTTTTAATCTGTGGTGGAGAAAGGAAATTTTGCAATAATAAAAAAAACCTCGCAAAATTGTTAACAGAAAATACCCTAAAATAGGCCTCGTAAAAGGTGTACAATATGAAAAAGTTTAAAAAATTTAAATGCCGCTTTCCACTTCAAAACAGCTGTCATTAACGAACAGAAGGCCTTATTTACTGCAAATTTAATAAAATTTAGATGAAAAGTTAGTTATAATTTATTTAATTAGGCAAAAATTGCAAATTTTGTAATAGCAAATTTTTGTTTATGGCTTCAGCTAACTGCGTACACCTCCCCAATTGAAAAATGGGGTCAAAATTCTTATTAGTAAACAATTTGCGAATTTTGCAGAAAATATAGGTCCAATACAGATAGGTATCTCCAGTTTTGAAAGTGTGGGTTTTAAAAACATTTTACCAAGATATTTATTGCAGTGAACCAGAAGTTAAGATAAGGTGTGAAAATACAAAGGTGATCATCTGGAATGGCTTTCGTTTCTTGTGGTTTTAGGTACACCCAGATATACCTGGTTCGCCTGGTTGATTTTTGTTTCTGTCGTCTGAAATGAAAATGTATTGCATTGTCCTTCCCCAATGTCGTTTGTACTAGAGAAATGAAGTCTTGGAGCGCTACCAGCGTTGCTACTCTCTGCTCATGGGTTCTGCACAGCCTCCTTGGTATATAAGCTGAGTCAATGGACGCTTCCCCTAAAGCGTGCCGGTGGGAATGTTTTGGTAATGTATATTTTCATTTCGGGCAATAGAAACAAAAATCAACCAGGTGCTCCTTGTATTTTGATGTGCCATGAAATATACATCATCTAATTTATTGCATCCCACCCCGAGTAGTGAGCTGGATCCCCCAAAGTGAAGGACAGAAAAAAATGATCGTGCATGCAAAAGGGGATTAAATTATCCGTTTGGCGTGAGCAGTGAATGCCGTAGGGCTGCGCCACGAAGCGGCCTCCATGATATCAGTGATGTGCCCATGAGGCAGAAATAGCACGGAGCTCGTGGGCGGTTACCCTTATTCCTTGTTCAGTACAGTTGATGTCAAGGGCATTATAAGCGTGAAGAATGCCGGTCTTTATCCAAGTAGAGGTTTCTCCCGAGTCGAAAAGGAGAAGGTGTAACCCTTGGCTCTTGAACGACGTGAGTGTGCGAGTTTAACCATTTCTGCTCTGCAAGGTAGAATTTGATGGGCAACATAATTGTCAGGAGGCATGGGATGTTGGCTTCTAATCCATTCTTTTTCAACCTCACTATGGGCTAAGTATTTGAAATTGGTATTCAAAAGAACCCTGTGTGCACCCGGAGATTTTAAGGGGTTTGTTTGTTTAAGGGTGGGGGTTCGACTGAATTTTTCGTTAAGGAAGTACCTTTAGCTTGGTCCGAAAGTGAAGGCATACTTGAAGTGGGGTTCAGATTTGAGGACATTGAAGATGAAACGGACGACTGGATGCTGAAGTGAGGGAGCGCTAGACCTGGGGAGTAGCGATGTTGTTTGAAGGGCAAATTTTTTGATCTCCCAAAGAAATTTATGAGAGCATCAGTTAATGGTAGGATGGGTTTGGGTTGTGTGGCATCCAAAGATGGTGGGTTGGCAATTGGTCTATGCACCGAGGCAGGAATGAACTGATGAGAAACTGGTGCAAAAGTTTAGGGTTTCTTCCTAGATTTAGTTGAAGAAGCGGGTTTTGGTGGAAGCATCGACATGGTCGTCGGAACAGTTATGGATCCACGGAGGTAACTGCAGAGGTATTGGAAGGATTCAGAGGTTTGATCTTGGAATTACTGGGAGTGCCGGCTGATGAAAAGGAGCGAGCATGATGATGTGACTACATCAAGTGATGAACGTGGCGGAGGAGGAGAGAACAAGCAGGCGTTCTTTCTCCTTTTGGTGGAATGGAGAGACAGATGGAGCACGGGTCGTCGTGGTAATTGCAGTTGCGGTGCGTGAATCGTGGCGTTCCCTGCTTGAAACAATTGCAGCAGAAGTGCAAACATCAGGAATTCGCACTTCAGACGGATCCCACCCTCGAATGGAGGTGGGCCAAAAGAACCGCCTCTTCGATCGGGCATGGAGAATGGATCAGAGGAGGCAGGAAGCACAGCCGTCCGAGGTGTTGAGAGGAAACGAGCACATGGAAGATGGCTTATAGTGAAGGCGAGCAGGATGAGGGAACCCTTGCAAAATGCCTCTAATCTCAGCAGAGATAAGGGAGAACAACCAGAAATAATAAGATGGTCTTCGGTTCCATCACAAGTCGAACCTTTGGATCTTCAGTCAAACGGTTTCCAGTTCCATAGGCATTGGACAGTTAAGGTGAAAAGGGGATGGAGAATGACGAGATGTCAACAAGTCGTCGCGAGGGCAACCGTGGCTGAAAATGTGAAGAAGTCTTTCGCCGAAAGCTTGCTTCCTTTCAGATGAGGGCTGAATGCTGATGTTAAAGTAGACGTCACAACAGAAGATGATGGATGCCGTGGAGGGGACGGAGCCTTGATTTTTCGGATCAACGGAATCTTGATAAGGATGGTGGATGCCAGGAACAAGTTGATCGGTGCAAACTGACTACATGAATCGAGAGGGACACAAGAACCATCAGGGCAAACAAAAGTGTACAGACGTTCTTTCGGCGAAGGTGGTTGATTAAAGCAATCTTTAGAGAGAGAGAGAGAGGTCGGAAGACACGATCATTCGACCGAAGAAGAAGGGAACAGCGAGCCAGAGGCTGGAGGAAAAGAGATGACTGGCTAACGCCGTAACACATTTAACCCATTCGCAACTAGGTATAACATTCACTTTTGTCCTAACAAACCAGAATTCAACATGTGGTCAAAACAAATTAACATCTATCAGCAGGCAAATTACGGGCAGTAATGAACTAAATTTGAAAATCGTTGTTCCCACCTGATAAGCGATAGTGTTAAGGTTTATAGGCTCCTTTTCCATTGTGGCTGCCGTGTTAATTTTTTAATGCTGTGAAACATCATCCTTGTGCTTTCCAACGACGAACTAAAACACAAGCGCGCGGCCAACCGGCCAATGATCTTTTAAAGTCTGCTTGAAACCGCTAAATACGGCCACCAATAAAATATGTTGAGAGGCCTGGATACAGGGGGTTTCCAACGAATCCAAGATGGCGGCACCCACGCAAATGGTTCGACCGCTACCGCTGATCAAAAATAACCAACTTCTGCTTTCTAACTTAGGAAAAAAACGAATGAGAACGGCAGTTTTTAGTGAGTCTACACTCAACGAAAGTGCTTTTTATAAAATTATAG
>JAHWFP010076325.1:40107-101699 GCA_023313725.1 Lithobius niger
TTTTTTTTTTTATCACTACAAATAACGTTAGTCATGTAATGCTCAAGCTACTGTACTTACGACAGAGTTATCGGTTGGCCCGTATGTTCGTCACCAAGTTTTATAATTGGCCCACTAGCCTGTAGAATGTGGATTGGAAGTTTCAGGATTTGTGATAAAGCTTGCAACTATAAAAGTTTGAAAAATAAATAGGATAAACTTACAGATTAAGTCCTGTAAGCATAAATAAATAGATACAAATCGCTGGAAATAATAAGCATAAAGTGTAAGCATAAAACAGGCAACTTAGTATTTCATAGCGTAAAGGTAGATGAGGGACAATTCAAAATAAAATATTTACCTCAACGTGGCCGCCCCAAACAGTGGTGTTGGCAATGTTTTGACAGTACTGTTCAAATTGATCTACAGGAAAACAATATACCTAGTTTTCAGTAAATACATGAAAACTTAAAATCTACACATATGAGATCTAATTTTCATTATTCTGAAGGAATGAACAGCAATTCACCTGAACTCATAGGGTCGCCGCTTTCGTTATCCGATAAAAAAGGAATGAAGTCCTCTGGATGACTGGCCATGTACGTAGACGTTTGCTGTCGTAAAGATGTGTAGCTTGTCTAGGTAGAAGAAAAACATAGGGCGTTCTCTTTAATAAGTATTAAGTAAATAGGCGGTGTTACAGTTAGAAATTTCTCATGCTTGTTATCCAGAATACTTCAATTAATTTTTATCTGCAAAATCTGAAATTGCCTGAATTACATTCCTCTTCCACCCATCCAATTTTCCCATTTAAAGTAGTATAGCACATGTCGATAAACTTATTAAATGTCAGGATTGCATGTGACAAGACATTGCTAGTCTGCTCTCACATTTTTGCAGGGTGCATAAAATTCTTACTGGGCAAAATTTTCCACAAAATTTTCCTACAGATTTTTCAAATTTCCACAGTTCTCCGAAATTTTCCACGAACCTCGTTCTAGTGTTCTGGCACATTCTGCACCCCCACATTTCTGTTTGGGCTTTTTTATTGGTTGCTGACTGTTAGGTAAGGCTGTACCGGTATCACTTTTCCATCTGGTACCACTAAAAGAACAGGTACCGATAGCCAAAAAAAAGATTGCTTTTACCACCAAAGTGTGCGTATTGCTCACGGTACTGGTATCGGAACTGGTACAGCTTTACTGTTTAAGTGATTGATGGATGACTTTTTTTTGGACTCCGGTAATAAAACCGGCACACACCACCTAGAAAGTAGCCTTAAGGCTAATGGCCAAAGTCTGAGCTTGTCCTTTGCTAATTTAAGGCAAATCCTGAGCTTAGCTCAGACTCACTTTGACATCTGTAATAAATCCAGGTTCAGACTTAGCAAATTAAAGTTTGAGCCTAGCTCACATCTAGCAAATCAGCTTTGAGGAACTATGGGACCACAAATACAAATAATAATAATAATAATACTTTACTCAGAATATGAACAAAAAATATGAACTTGTTTGTTTGTATTTCACAAGAGAGCATACATTTATATTACACAGGTTACATTAAGAATTTATAGGTGGTTTGGGTCTTGATATGTATCGTGTCGATATTTGTCAAGAATTCATCAAAAACCAATTTTTAAAAATAATAAAGAGTATCCTAATAGTGTAATGCAAAGCCAGTAGTCGGCTGCTGTTATAAGCTGTGGTCCTCCCAAAATGTGTGAAGAAAATCCATGCTCAAATCGAAGATCTCAACCAGGTTGCCGGTGACAAGAAAAGACGCTCGTACATTGGGGCACTTACCCCTTCCCCCTTTTTTTGGATGCCTTTTCCATAAATAAAGCTAAATCATTAAAACAAAGGCTATTCGAGGATTAGGATACTGATTCCAGGGTTAAGGTCAATATGGATCAGCCGTTAGTAGAATTTTTTTAGGACCACTATTTAGGACCTCTGGATGAACGGGATTGGCAAAATGGTGCTTGCTTGCCTTTATTTGCAATTTACATTGAAAATGTTTATCCTATAGGGTAAGCCAATAACTGCCTCACAAGTACAGGTAGGGTCAACGGTGGTTTCTGAGCAGGGGGTGGCAACCGTGTATATCAAATCGGTGTGAGACGCCGCTCTAATTAATGACCATGTGTTGGATGTTTGCCAAAATATCAAAGTGACTGTTAAGAAATGGGCATCTGTTTGGGAACTTTTAATGTGGTGCCCACACAAGCGACTCCTTTTTCTTCCTTTGGACCCCTCACCATACACCAGAAGATCCAGAGCAACCTCACGTAATCCACAAAAGTGTCGCCTCATGGTTTTTATTTTATTTTATTTTGTTTTAGTTCTGGTGAAGGTGAAAAGACTCGCCAAAAATTTAACAGATGTACTTTTTTAAATGTTCCCCCCTGTGATGGTGAATATGTATTTTGTTCTTAAGAACCACTGTTATCCCAGTTTATTGGGTTTTTTCTACGCTTAACCCAGGATGAGACTACAGCAACTGCCCATCATCCAATTTCTTGTAGTCTGTTTACAGGCGAGGGTTTTATGGCTCCTTTTGAGAGAAGCTTCAGCACTTCGGATTCAAGGAGTGGGTTACATGGAATTTCCTGTATCCAATGTGGTGGGTTCCTTGAAAGAGGCTGAAGGGAAAGTAACTGAGGGACGTATCCATGCTTTATGATTGACAGACCAAACATTTGTATGGTGATATGCTTCCAGGGGACACATGTTTTAGCCTTCCCCCACATCGCTGAATGGAAAAAGGTTTGACGACGTTTGCGTCAATAGTGGGAGTAGGGTCTTCTCCCTCTCCCATGGTAAGATCCTCTTCCTCGACAAAGGGACATTGCCTCTTCCTTGTGGATGAGAAGAGGTGTTCTGCGGAGTGATATTTTCTGGGTAGTTCCCTTTCTTGTTTGGAGCTTTAGAGACGTTATGACAATTTAAGTTTGAGTAGTACTTTGTGAAAGGGCCTACTCCTAATTTTTTCCCCTTCCCTTGGCCTGGTAGAGGTTTAGTAAGTAATGGAGGTGCTTTAACCTTATCTCAGAGTTCTGGACCTAATTTAGCAGGAGTGTATAGGAATTCCCCACTACATCGGTTGGAATTTCAGGCGCAAACTCAAGAAGGGAGTATCGTTTACGAAAGGCGGGATAAAGAAGACGTTCTGAATTGAAGGTGTCTTTCTGGAAGCTCAAAACTCTCTACTGATTGACAAAAATCTTCAATGATGGTATTTTTGTTGAGACTTGGGTTTTCTTCAACAAGTGTTTTGATGGCCTCTGTTGCGGTGGAGTATGCCAGGTCGGTGTGCGAGTTGGTACGAATAGCTCACCGAAGTGTGACTTCATCATCTTCAAATTGATGGAAAGATGCCCTGATAATAGAAGGCACTTTCAGGACAGAATCTAATTCTAAAAACTGGCATTCCGGAAAATATTCTCCTGTCTCAAAAGTAGCTCATCTCCTTTTAGAAAGGGCCTTGTTGCCATGAGTCTTGAAGAACTACTTTTTTGAGGAATCGTGTGAAGGAAGCTATTTGGTTTCTGAAATAGGTGTTGCCCTTTAAGAGTTTCGCTTTCTACATTGAGGAGTTGTCGGAAAGACACTTGAAACTGAGGTAGATAATGAGATTCAGCTCGGTGGCAGTTGGCGTTGGTGAACGTCTCCATAGGAGGGTCGTCCAGGTCCACAGGTGGTAAGAATTTTTTGCAAAAGGAAGTAGTACATAAATAGTTTAATATAAAAAATTTAAAAACCTGTATTCGTTTCGCCCTTGTACGTAAATAGTGGAACGTAGAGTGAGCAAAATCCATCCATGGAATGATGCAAGACACAATCACCTTCGGTGTCTAGAATTGATTGCAATACAGCATTATTTGGCACACAAGGTCCCCTTATGAATCTTCAAGGCCCAGCCAATCCTAAGGTGTTGCACCTAGTAAACCATGAGCACGGCGCTTTGATTTCGGCATGAAAAAGCATAAAATAGAGATTTTAGCGTGTATTACTGAAGTAAGTATTTGCAGATAGTAAGAAACAAGTATTTGCAACTTTTAAGCCTACCTAAGTTTTACGCATACGTCAGTTTGACGGAATTAAAAAATTCTATTTTACACAGGAAAGCGAACGTTCAGTATAATGGTAGCAAGAAACTTTACAGGAAAATCCTTGTTGATGATATGTATGAACCTGAAAAAGTATTAAAAGTTTGCAAATTCTGATACACAAAATTTACCTTAGTGTCCTGCTGTTGAAGCTGGTGTTCTACAGCAACATACAAACTGTGGACAGAAAAAAAAAAGTAAATTTGTTTCTTTTGCCTGGGAAATTATACAATATTGCAATTCAAAGTTCACACTTCACCACTAATAAATGAACAATTATAAACTCTGTCCACTTGAATTTTCGGTGGATTAATGCAGCGTCCACCTTCTTCAGAATTCCAGGCAAAAAAACGAAGTACTAAACGAGGTTCACATTGCTTCAGGCTGTGTCAGAATCTGAATTAGAATTTGAACTTGCCGCATTTTCTGTTGGACCACTGATCTTCATCGTGCGCTCAAACTCCGATTTCCATTGTCTGCTGAGATTTTTGGCGAGCTCTGGTCTCAGTAGTCGGTAGATGTTGGGATAGGATGGATGGGCAATGTTCATGAGTGCTGCACCATGCTTCCGAAATTGTTGGGGATGCTAGAGATTCCAACCCACGAAGCTGGGCGTCGTTTGGTGTATTGGATTTCAGCAGGATAGAGGTGAGTTCCCACGCAATCTGGTGATTTTCCTTTCGTTGGTGGACGGAAATTCCATTGAGTGGGTCTAATGTCTGCACCAACAAAAGGAAAATCACCAGATAGCGTGGGAACTCACTTCTGTCCTGCTGAAATTCAATACACCAAACGACGCCCACCTTCGTGGGTTGGAATCTCTAGCCATCCAACAATTTCGGAAGCATGGTGCAGCACTCTTGAACATTGCCCATCCATCCTATCCCAACATCGACTGACTAGTGAGACCAGAGCTCGCCAAAAAACTCAGCAGGCAATGGAAATCGGAGTTTGAGCGCGCGATGAAGATCAGCGGTCCAACGGAAAATGCGGCAAGTTCAAATTCTAATTCAGATTCTGACACAGCCTGAAGCAATGTGAACCTCGTTTAGTACTTTGTATTTTGTCTGGACTTCTGAAGAAGGTGGACGCTGCATTATTCCACCGAAAATTCAGGTGGACATAGTTTATAATTGTTCATTATTAGCGGTGAAGTGTGAACTTTGAATTGCAATGTCGTACTCACACCACTGTAAACACCGCTTGCCGGTATTTCCCCAAATTATACAATACCTGTACATTTTTGCATTATGTTCTCATGATGCTCTTTACATCCTTGAGTTTTTCAGTTGCGTGGATCCTGCCAGCTTGGGAACCCAACTGTGCATGCGCACAGCCCTCCATAAAAGGAGCTCACCATGAAAGCATACCATCTTTGTTCTCTCTCGATATGTCAGAAGGTGACTCAAGAGGGGAGGTAGGACAGGTTAAGGTGTTGTATATTTTCCCAAGCAAAACAATTTCCGCTGGCCTTCATGGAAACAAGGCAGGAAGGACAGCAGCAACAGTCAAGGAGATTACTGGACGAAAGCTCAAGTCAGGAAATCGTGCACAACGAGTGTACGATCAGACAAAGACGATCACAGGTTGGTCGGCATCAGATGGATTGAAGCGGTGTCAAGCAAGCAATGAATGCTCATACAGATAAAAGCATGTGGAAAAGGACGAAGGCAAGGTGCACAGCGACCGTAACGTGGGTCGCTTGAGAACAAAAGATGGTTGCTTTCGTGGCAAGCTCCTTTTATGGAGGGCTGAGCGCATGCATAGTTGGGTTCCCCAGCTGGCAGGATTCACCCAACTGAAAACTCAAGGATGTAAAGAGCATCATGAAAGCATAATACAAAAATTGGTAATTATTGTATATTTTCTAGTGACAATAAGAAATTGGAATTTTAACATGTTCTTGGAATAATAAAAGTATGTATCACCAAAATTGTTCCAGTTTACTGTAAACTAACGAATTTTTGAAAACTACCACAGATTTTTTTCGTCAGGCTCAGGCTGTGAGATTGACAGGCACCACCAGGTGGTCCGTGCAAATCTCGTAGCCCAAGCCTGAAGAAGAAAACCTACAGTAGTTTTCGAAAATTCGCTAGTTTACAGTAAACTGGAACAATTTTGGCGATGCGTACATCTCAGTAAGTAAATATGTTTGAAAACCAAAGTAAAACTGCCGAAAAATCTGTATTTAGCAGTGGAATGCATGGCATCGGTGACATTACCACAGGTGACATCGTTGTTGTCGCCAGCGTTTGGGTCGAGAAAGATGTAGGTAAATAAGACCAGTGGGTCCGCACGCCACTTTTCCACAAGTAGGTCGAGGTTTTTGTATTGGATTTTTCCAGGTATGCAATACTTGAGCAATAGTGTCAGTGTCATGATAGTAGGCAAATTTCACATTTGTCAGAGGTAAAATTACATGACCTGCATTTACGGCACACTGGATGTAAATCATCGGGGTGTTTTAAGGTGCGTGCAGCAATCAGGTTTTTCAAACTCACTGAATTCTTGCTGGCAATGGTAAAATAAAATAAAAGAACTACACAAGCATGACAGACACGATGTGAACAAGTTCTTGCCCAAAGCGATATGAAAAGATGGCAGCACTGCTTGTATTAATAAGGAATGCGAAGCAGCATCCCTGGTGGGAGCTACGTAGAACTAGATTATTGGTCAAATAACTAAATAAATTTAAGTTAGGCAATGAAAAGCATAAAATAAGCAATTTTAGCACATATTACTGAAAGGAAGTATTTTGCACATGGTAAGACAGAATTATCATGCTACCAAAATAAAATGTTTTGCAAATCAGAAGTTAATTTACCTGAATGCAAAACTTACCAGTTTCCATCAGACGGAATCTAGAAACAAGAGGGAAAAAAGACAAAACCTTAAATTTTTTTTTTAAATACAAGGTTAAGCTAATAACAGTGTACATGCTAAACCGTATTAAAAAAAAATAATTGCATTTATGTAGTTGCTAAATGTCACTAAGTAATGTAGATTTAACTAAAAACTTGGTTCCAATTCTCATTGTTAAGCACAGTGCAGTTAAGTTTTTAGAATAACTAACCTCGTAAACACACTGATGCCTTTCACGAAGAATTTCTTTGAGCTTCTCGGCCTCCAAGTTGCGCACACCAGAAAGGTTTTCGATTTCTTGCTGTGCGATAAGATCATCTCGTTCTTTATCCCGCTCTGCCTTTTTGTCCTTGTAGACACAAGAAAATGTCAAAAGTTAATTTGCAATAAACTTTAAAATAGCAGAAAAAAAGCAAACACAGAGTATACTGCTAAGCCTATTACTTAGGACCAATTCCAGTTTTATCAATCCGACATGTTTGTGCAAGAATTCGATCTTAATTAGTGGAGTTTGTGTATCCTTTAGGAAATACACTAAGGATTTGTACATTTTTAGACCAATACTAACCCAGACCTGGAAAAGGTCTAAAAAAGTATTGGTCAAAACGTTTGTGAATCCTGATTTGTGTAACTGTTCACTTCCAAAACCAAGGTTCAGTTTCTGAAATCCTTCGTTACATTAGCAGATAATGGCATGAAAATTCAGAAATTTGGATCTAGACCATACGTCTTAAAATGCACTGCTTTTGCTAAAATTTAAGGTGTTATTATTCCTTATGTATTGTCAAAGTAAAGTTATTTCGTGCGGCACTGTCACAACAGCAAATGAACGTTTTTTAGAAAAAACTATTTTGAAAAATATGCACACAGTGTTTTTTTTAAGTGCCTTTCAATTTTGTAATGGCGTGTACCAAACAGGAAAAATTCAAAACATTAACATGTTTTAACTAGCCTTTTTCTTGTCTTGAATTTTTTTTTTTAACTCTCAAAAAATGTTTGGCCGTCAAGTCCTTCTATGAACTCCTGCCACACTTAGTTTGTACAACCTTTCAACTACTAGTTTAAATTGCAGATCGTGCGTAACTTGCACAATTATGCCACACGTTAGATATTGACTTTTGGCGTAATGTGGGAAAAACATGAATATGGAATATATGTTCGTACTATTATTGCTAGAAATTAGCAGGCTTACACAACACTGTTAAGCCACATTACAACGTAGCTGCTACTAAAACTCCAAAATTCTAGGGAGTAACGAATGATAATTAAATGTGTAGGAATAGTTACCCTTCGTTTCTGGGCTTTGCTCGTTCGATTGCCCTTAACAGTCTTGCTGTCACGTGGAGGATTGGAAATTGTCATTTCATCCAATAAGCAGGTCGTGTCTGCAACCTGTGAAATAGCAAAAAATACCTTCAGATAATAATAGTTTCTACAAGCAATTTAGAAAATACCGTACAGTTTGACATAAAATTATTGAGCTTGATGATGCGCACTACAGTGCTGCAAAGTTTTTTCTACTCCGCTATAATCGTTAAATGCAACGTAAAGTTGGTTAAACACAACCTAGGTACATGCCTAAAAAAATTATGACAGCAAGCTTACTTGGGCTGTTCTGAAGCAGGGTAACCCTAATGTCAATTAACGATGTTTAAGGGTAACCCTAGGTTTCTCCTAGGCAAACTCCATAATTTCTAAGCAATATGCGACGGACAAACTAAATGGCCTGCTTACCAGTGTCCCTTCACACCTGCCCTCATGAAACTTAAGGGGCCTGGAGTTGCTGTGTGACCATGTGGTATTTCATTAAAAATACCATAGCGGTTTTTGCTCTAAAAGCTAGTATCGTAAAAATGTCAGTTCAGAAAACTTAACGTACAATTTCAGATAACAGGAATCCTTACCAGAGTCATGTGAATTTTCAATGGACAGTATTTATCATTTTCCTCGGGCACTAATAGTTTTGAGAGCTTGTAACTACATCGTTTTGGACATGTCTGTTGAAAACTAGCAAGAATCTGGTGATGATTCTTGCTATCTGAAATTGTGTGTTAAGTTTTCTGAACTGACATTTTTACCATATGATATTTATGGCTTACTGCATTATTATTGTTATTTGTTGTCTATTAATTTTAATTAAAAGTTTCCCGTAAGCAACTAATTTGTGCAATTAGTTATTTATTCGTCCATTTTTGTTTATATTGGCCTAGGAGCAGACCTTGCTATTCACTGGAACAAAACGGTCAAACTAGAAAAGGCACTGCCAATCAGTGAGGCTCAGAGTAGTGTGACAGACTACCAGCCTTCTTCTGCAGCTATGGGATCTACTTAGGCTTATTTTGGCCCCTGCAATGATCAGACGTTTCCCGGGTTGTCTCATCCCCTTTCTAAACTTTTTTCTCCTTTCAAAAAAATGATAACCAACGTTTAGGAAGGGTCAAAATTCATCGAAACAAACAAAGCATTTTAGAGCTATAATTTTTTTATCATTATTTTTTTTAGTGAAACACTCTGTGCCTTCCTGTAGTTTCATGCTACATACTGTTAAAACAGTTTAAATCAACACAAATGTGTACCACAAAACTTCTTACGGTTTGGATGGTTTCTTTTAAATTAACTTGATCGTTTAAGCCCAGCTTCAAAGCAGCCAGCTCTTTTTCGTGGCGTTCGTTCAGTTCTGCTTCTAATCGAGCTGCTTCTTCCGCTACCTCCTTCTTGCGCTTCTTGTCGCTTTTTCCAACGCTGTGTTTCAGACTCTGTATTTTACCTGCGCACAACATTAAGTTATTTACAACCATTGCAAAGGTAAATTCGGCACATCCCAAGTTTTATGTTTGTTCACTATTCTAATTTCCCTACAAAGCTTCAGTACCGGGTTGAAAGGCAAATGTTTACAAGGAGAAATAAATTAAGCGATGACGATCTACGTAAATGAACTGGCACGTAATGCTAGTCTTGCGCTTAACTGCAGACCAAATCTATTTGTGTTAAAACCTGACACATGTATAATGTATACGTGTTATACTTGGCACATGTGTAAAAACTTTGTGTGCGTGTGGTCGACTGGTTTGCTTTTCTCATGTTAACGTTATTAATAGTTAGGTTCAGGTAGTTGTTTTAGGTTAGGGTACGAAAACGGTTTCAACTAACAGAATATGAATATGGGGAATACTCTGAACTACTAGTCCAGTGCCAAAGTGCCATTTTTGTGGTAAACCTTGTTTGAAGATATATACAATGGTTTTCAATCGATTCTATCTGTAAAATTATTGCAGTATCCAAATCTGGATGCTGCCACCTTGGTATCCTTGAGCATTTTGTTAAAATCCAAGATGGCGGCCGTAAATGTAGCTTACTTTCATGTTTTTTGACTATACAGCCGAATATATGCATTTTTTGAGAAGAAGCTCCGTTATTTATAGTTTTACGACGTTCAAACATGGGACATAAAAGGCACCAAATACAATGTTCTACAACTTCCTAACACATCTTCCTTTCAAAAAATGCATATATTCGGCTGTATAGTAAAAAAAAACATGAAAATAAGCTATATTTATGGCCGCCATCTTGGATTTTAACAAAATGCTCAAGGATGCCAAGGTGTCATCATCCAGATTTGGATACTGCGGTCATTTTACAGATAGAATCGATTGAAAACTGTCATGTACACCTCCAGACAAGCTTTTTTGAAATGCCATTGGACTATACTGTATTTATACTTTAAGACTGTCAACAATGTAAATATTTCATTATTAAAATTGTGGCAGTTATTTCCATATGTGGAGTTCCATATTTCTAAGAGTAGAGTAGGGCCAGGAAACTTCATTTTGAATCCAATAATACTTCAAATGAATCAATGATCTATATTAACCCCCTCTCACAAGGCTATAGATGTGACATGACAGTAATATGTAAGAACTAGGCTACTTGGGCAATTAAAAAAAGTGGGTCGACCTGACATTATTGTGATGGTTTTGACTGAAGGAGACGGCATTTAAAGTTTATAGTAATTAAAAGGACCAGCATTTTGTAGTTGGCTTCCCTAACGTATCTCCGTAATCATATATTTCAAAGTCAAGTATTTGAGTGATCAACGCAGTCACCCCAAATCAATTCAGCATCGTGCTTAAAGATTGTAGTTTCTACTAAAATATACGTGAATTGCTCACTTTGGGGTATGAGCCCTAAAATTGGTAATATGTGCTAAATCATTATTTTCGTACAGAGGAAAATATGCATCGCCCAAATTAAATAAACTTAAAGCTAAACCCTCCCAACTTAAATTTCAGTATCGTTAATTAAGACACTTAAAAAACATGTGAGAGGTTCGAAAACCACTCAGGCTTTATACTTATTACGTAGTAACGTGCCTAAATCTTCATTCTAGCAGACGAATTATTCGTTCGTGCAGCAACACAGCCAAGTCTCGTTCGTGTGACGACACACTTCATCACCCCTTGGCACATGCGCCCAACAAGCTCGGGCAAGATCGCGCTCGGCTCTCACATTCCTTACTGCAGCTAGTGAAGAACGGCAGCACAGATTCTTTTCAAATGAAGCGCACGCCCCCTAAACTAGTTCTCCCTCGCCACGAGCAACAAGTGGACACTGTCCAATCTCTTATTTGCCCAGCATTTCGTTTTGAGTGGATTACCGCGTAGCTGAACGAACTTTCACAAGTCTTTGCAGCGGTAATATTTACGGTAGCTACTTTCCTGAATATTTTAATTAATAAATCACGCAGAGATTGAGTTTTGGTTCGCGCTGCTATGGTCAGAGCGGTTCGGTCTCGCAGCCGCCATGTTAGAAGCACAAGCCGGCGCGTACTCGCTAGTGTTCTGCGATGACGTCATTCCTCCAAGGTCCAAGGTGATGATGTGTGACGTCAGTACCATGTGAGGAAAGTCGCGTTCGCTGTCTCGCGCCATGGAAACATCAAACTTAGATTCTAAATTAACTATTGCATGATTAATACGAATGTTGGAAACTTCGCGCAACTTGCATCTTGTTTTTTTCGTACTTAACTAACGATAGTGAAATTTAAGATGGAATGGTTTAGCTTTCCTTTAATTATTTGTCAAATAATCTAGTACCGTAAATCGTGTATTAAAAGCCCACCCCCTAAAACGCCGTAAAGTCAGAATCATGAAATAGTGGAGTTAAAGCCCACCCCTCAAATTGTCTTTTTTCTATGAAAAATTACCTAAAGGTTATATGATGTGAATAAGGAATAGTACTGCACACTATGTTTACTGGCCCCTTCTCCCTCCCTGTAGTAATAGTGGACTCTTCCTTTAGCTCCTAGCACCTGCACAAGGCATCTCTCACCTCAGCCTCCTCCTTCCTCACAGCAATTAAAAGGATGTAAAAATTGGTCTTTCAGAGATCATTCAAAAGCCTCGCATTTTCTGTAATAGATGTCCAGAAAGGTTGGAAATTGATAATGCTCGATTTAAGGCCCACCCCCTATATTTGCCAAATTAACTGCATAAGCCCATGGGCGTTTAATCCACAATTTACGGTACCCATCTACCTCTCAATAGGGGCACTGCTTCGCATTCCTTATTAATGTTAGCAGTGCCACCATTTTGTCATATAGTTTATGAACCATCGGGTTCAGCGAAAGTGGGGAGGTGGGTGGACACTGCTGAAGGTTAAGTATTTTAGGATAGTAAAAACAGATTTATAGTGGACATACGTTATCATGAGCACCAAAATAATGCCTTTTCAAACACTCTAGCAGTAATAAGGCAAAAAAATGCACAAACCATTCTAATTTCTGGAGGCTTTCCCTTTCATGAAACTGCTTGGTGAGTGGTAGGTAAGAAATGAATGAAAAACTCTTCGACAATAAATACAGACCAGCGTGGCAAACATATTTATTAGGCAAGACAAGGCTGTTATACAGGAAAGTCCACCTTTTCGTTAGTTAAGCTACACAAAGTAGCGAATTTTCAGCATCCACTGGAGTTGTTTTCATCAGGCTAAATTAAGGAGATTTGAACTCCCTTTCATCACCAATCCAACATATTTTCGAGTCCACTACATTAGAACTTCCCTCATCGCAGTAGGCCTTGGCTCCAAGTCACCACTCTAGATCACTGTCAGCAGCTCTGAGCAACTCTGAAAGTGATCTACAGAGCTGACTTGAAGCCAAGTCCTACTGTGATGAGGAGGGAAGTTCAAATGTAGTGGACTCGAAAGTTTGTTGGAGTAGTGGTGGACCCTGACTTTAGCCTATCGTAGGAGCAACCGTAGTGGTTGCCGAAAATTCACTAACTTTTGACTATTGTGGTTTGCATATTTTGCCTGTAAGTAGTGGGCCGGATACAAGCTCAAAAACATAATGCTGCTCATAGAACTCCCTCGAAACATCCCCCCCAGGCCTTTCCGGAAAGTTTAATTTATCCCCCCCCCCCTCCCCGAACTGTCCACCAGCACTGCTCTTTTGCAATCCACAGAACTCTGGTAGGGCAATAATAACTTATGCTGTGTTACTAAAGCAACGTAGGCAAAAGTAACAACCTATTTCCAGTGGCCTTTGGACTTAAGACTACACAAACGAAGAATTATGTCGAGATATTAAGATGGAGGGGTGTTAGTGTTACTGCCTGCTAAATGATCATTAGTTGGCATTTGGGAGTAGGGATGGACCGAATACAAAATTTGCCGAATACCGAATAATAAACAACCGAATACTGAATAAACAACCGAATAGTTAAACTGCCGAATACCGAATATTCGGCACCAAACAATTTACATATTTGGCCTAATACTTAACCAAATGTTCTGCCGAATACCTGTAAATCAAATATATTTGATCATTTTTCCTTCTTTTAGGAATGTCGGAAGGCAATTCCTCACAAACCTAAAACTAAATGCTTAGCTAAACGTTCTTCCATTAACACAACTGCATCAAGACACACGCCAGTGTGTCGCCCGCCAAGATAAAACGATAACATCCAGATAATATGTATATATGAGCATGGCGACCACTAGACACGTTGTGTCTTTACAGCATAGGTAGTTTGGCTGTTTTCAGCCATCTGAGGATAAATAACGATGCGACAGAAAAGGCTGAAACTTGTTTACTCGGGAGACTTTGGTCATCTGACAACATAAAAGTCACTATTAGGACCCAGCTTACCCATTTCTTGTTGAAAAAACGACGTGAATAACGTTGATATTTGCCTAATTACTTACTACTTACTACTGATAACGCTTTTTTTGTATCACAAAAATAAATTCTTCCGTACGGTGAATAAAGCTGGTTCTTAGCTCATTTTACAGGTATTGCTACGGAGATGTGCCCTTTTCATATGGACCTTTCTAATTGGTCAAGTGGTTCAGGGGTTAGGGAGCTCCAAACGTCTAAATTATTTGTTTTACATTGTTTTAAACATTATTTCATGCAACAATGCCAAACTGAACATTAAATAAATCCGTTCGTCTTCATTACTATTACGAAATGCTATCACATAAAAAAAGATGACTGCTGTCCTCAAAATGTAACGAAAGCCAACGAAAAAAAAAAAAAATGGACCAGAAAACAAATGGATTTCATCAATATGGATAAAAAATATGCTGATATCTACCCCAAAACAAAACTTGTTAAGGATTCCCGCCAAGCTTTTCGGCCGTGTGAAGTCGTGATATCAAACGCCAAGCTCTTTCGCCAAGCTAATCCCATCTAATCCCAAGCTAATCGCCAAGCTAATCCCAATCATCATCATCACTAACAATCAGGACGCTGTGGCTGAGGTCTGCTATCTCCCACCCATCGGTAGCAGCGACCATGTAGTGATCTCTTTTAACTTCCATGTGGCGGTTGCCCAACAGCCTTCTTGTTTCCCCAAGCTCGACTACAGGAATGCAAGCTTTGACCGCATCTCGGAGGATCTCGATCCGTAAACTGGCAGGATACCCTCCAGCATCTTGATGTCCACAGAGCTTGGGATTCCTTTATCACCTGCCTCCAAGAAACTCTTAGCAAGAATATCCCGATCGCCAACTTCTCGCCGGGTTCCCCTAAACGGAAGCCATGGATCACTAAGGGAGTAAAGGCCATTGCCAACCGTAAAAGACGCCTCTGGATCAGATTCCAGAACCATCCTTCTCACCGTAATAGGACCCTTTTTCAAGCTATCAGGCAGGAATGTAAGGTTGCCTTGAAAGAGAGTAGAGCATCGCATGAGAAAAACCTCATCAAAGCCTCAAAACTAAATCCTAAACCTCTGTTCGCATACCTTTCCACACGGAAGAAGGACAGTGTTGCAACGATGATCATTGCCGACGACGGACGGAAGGTCACTGGAGACAAAATGGTTGCTGAGGAATTTAGTAAGGCCTTTGGCAAGACCTCCTCCGTTTCCAGCAAAGCCCCAACTACTTTAACCCCGGCGGACGTCCTAAGTGGAGGAGATGACGTCAATGTGGATTTTATCACGCGGGAAAATATCGCTGCTCTTTGTCGCAGCATTAACCAAAACAAAGCCATGGGCCCAGACCGTATCCACCCATCGATTCTTAAAAACTGCTCCTTTTCTATCTCTGCTCCGCTCTGTATCATTTTCCGCAAATCCATGAGGGAAGGTGACTTGCCTGCTAGCTGTAAGACGGCACATGTCACTCCTGTTTTCAAAGGGGGCAGTAAAGCTGACGCCAATTGCTACCGTCCCATCTGTCTTACCTCGCAAGTTTCCAAATTATTGGAGAAAATTGTAAAGGACCACCTTATAAATCACTTTCAAGACAATGGATTCCTAGCTGAAGAGCAACACGGATTCATCCAAGGAAGGTCCTGCCTAACTAACTTACTCGCTGGCCTCAACACTTGGACAGCAGCCATGGACCGCGGTGAACCATGGGATGTGATTTACATGGACATTCAGAAAGCCTTCCCTTCCACCCCTCACAACAAGATCATTGAGGGACTTCATCTTGCAAAGATAGACACGGCCATCATTAGATGGATTTCTGCCTTCCTTACTGGCAGGAAGCAAAGAGTGGTTCTGCGTGGCCAGACGTCTGCATGGAGAGACATTAAGAGAGGAGTTCCTGAGGGATGCATTCTTGGCCCCGTCCTTTTCCTGGCTTTCATTAATAGCCTACCGCCATTGATAAAAAGTCTCTGCCTACTTTTTGCAGACGACTTAAAACTCCATGGTCCCGCGAGAGCCAGGGAAGTCCACTCCCTCTTGCAGGAGGACCTCGACCGCATTGCGGATTGGGCAAAGCGGAACGACGTCCTATTCAACGTTGCGAAGTGCAAGGTCCTCCACCTTGGACATAATAACCCGAAGAGGACTTACACCCTCGATGGCGTGGCTCTCGACGCTACGGCCAGCATGAGAGACCTCGGTGTGGTGGTTGATGGATCCCTTAGCTTTGGTGACCACTGCAAGGCCATCGTTGGCAAGGCTAACAAACTCGCTGGTTTCTTCAGGCACACCCTTACTTCCTTCGACAAAGTGGCCGTGAAACTCCTTATTAAAACTTTCATTAGACCAGCACTCGAGTTCTGTGCGCCTGCTTGGAACCAAATTGGGAAAGGAAAATCTGAAGCAATTGAGCGTGTGCAGCGTCGTTTCACCAAACTTTGTCCTGAAATCAGCCACCTGTCATACAATGAAAGGCTAAACGAACTCCAGCTGCCAACGTTGCAGGAAAGGCGAGTCAGGGGTGACCTGATCGAGACCTTTAAAATATTGAATGGGCTGGTGAAAGTTGACAGAAACACTTTTTTTACCCATCGGCACACTGCCACCAGAGGGCACAAGTTCAAACTCTTTAAATCCCCTGCCAGAGTCAACGTCAGGAAGAATTTTTTCAGTCACAGAGTGATCAATCCGTGGAACGCGCTGCCTCAGGACGTGGTTGGGGCAGCCTCTGTGAACTCTTTCAAAAACCGTCTTGACAGGTTTTGTAATAGGTAGATAGCCTATCTGCGGGCTACTACTGCTGGGCACCACAGGCTTTGGCCTTTGCCGACTCTTTTTTTTATAACTTTATAACTTTATTACCCATTATTTGGTGCATCTTTGTTTGGGAGAGCTGTTCACTATTGGTTAATTTGTCAACACTTCCTACACGGCCATAGTTGCTACTTTCCTTACTCTTTTGGGTGAATAATGAAGAAATTTTGTTCCCCACAAAAAGAAGAAGGAAAGTAGCGTGAGGTGGACCTTGTCCCTTTCCTCCCTTTGTTTTGTTTGTACTGAGTGCCGCTCAGTTTCACTTGCTCATGGCTACTAATTTTATATCGCCACTACGATCGACGCACGACAACCAACCGAACAAGAAAGGAAACGTTGTAAATAACGTATATTGGTGGTTTTTTTTTAAGTCACGAAGAGCAAATCGGAGTCCTGGACTCGATACTTTATGTTTGTCGTACTCCCAGTTGAAGCCATGGGCGAAAGGAACAATTTTTGCTATGTAATTCCATTCAGAAATTCTTAAGATCGACATACGCACGAGACATCACAGCCTTCCCGAAAATGCCCGAGTTGGCTGGGGTGCGGTTCGGACCAAGTACTTCGTGCACATGAGGCAGTCGTGCTAACTATCAATCAGGCTACCTTTCCCTTTACTCAGTAAATACTGACATGACATTGGGTTCACGGAGAAAAAAATGCCGACTCTTTATAACTCCTTGAAGAATTCCCCGAAATATGTAAAAAAAAAAAAAGAGCCACCGTCAAACTCAAAATTACTCTTTGACCGCAATAACTTCTTTATAAAGACATCTCTTGACAAGATGCAGAACTTTTTTTTCCGACTGAGCTGCGTAACGCAGATTCACCCCCCACCCAGCTTAATTCTAATAATGGATGGCGCCAGTATTTAGTTAAATTTTCACGAAATCCGAAGCGCTGACTCACACCAGCGATCTCGCGCTCAATTTTTTTATGCCGTCATGTAGCCCCTAAAAACGTGCCGCTACAGACCTGGACCTATTTAAAAATTCGCCCTGTGTAAGTACTGTGAGTCAACCGTTTTTTTCCCCCGAGTTTTTGAAAAAAAAAGTCCAAATACGGACCATTTTTTTGGATCCAAAATCTAAGTCTGTTTCCGAAAAAATGGGTCCTATTTTCGAAATTAAAAAAAAAGAACTTAATAAAAATGTTACTGTTACACATACAATTAGTTTTTACTTATCCCAAAATACTTACCTTTCGTTATCAGCTTTATACTGTTTATATAAATACTCAAAGACCTTAAATTTCACTTTAAGAGGCTTCCATAGCTTGCCAGCGGGTGGTGTGCATGCTCACTTCCTGCATGCAGCGCCACTCATCCCCACATTCGTTTGCAGAACTAATCTGTTTAGGGAGAGCTGTGACGGTGGGTGGGTTGACACTAAAGTTAAGTATTTTAAGATAAGTAAAAACTAATTTTATCTTTAAAATTATTGTTTTCACCAATGCCCGAAAATGCTTCCCTTTCATTATTAGCTGACTTTGTCCAACAGGAGGCCGGTTAAGCTAAAATGTCCAGAAGACACAGTAACATTAACAATTTTTATAAACAAAATGAAGTTACCCATCCTAATCAAATTGGCAACATCTTCCACAGAGCAGCCAGACATTACTTCTTGCCCACTGCGTTGTCAGCCATAATGTGTGCTTTCATCTGTGCACCACCAATAGCCCCACTGACATATCGCATGTAGCGGCTAATAAAAGTGTTCTTATTGCGCCAAGCGCAGGCGGTCACAATATCGTCTAAGGGCACGCCAGCTGCAAATGTCCAAAACGAAGCCAACGCTCTTAACTCATGTGCTCGCACCTTCAGGGAAAGATCCAAACAATTAGGAACAATATCGCACACAAGACGAAAGACTTCACAAATCCAGACAATGATCTTCAACGGAGAATCCGGAGTAGGAGTCGGAGTCACAGATGTCTTATCCACCAGGAGAAATCGAGCAGTCCAAGGAGAAGTCCTATCTTCCTGCGGCTTCGTCGAAATTGGCAGTTGGGTGTATTTGAGGTACACTTCCAACACGCGAACAGGACACTGTGAAGTCACCAACGGATTGCAAGGATCAACGTTTTGTTCCACACACCAAGTATGTCATCAGCGTCACTTAGCTTCGTAGTCCTTCACAGTTGGCGCCCTAAGACACTGAAGAAGGCGACGAGCCACATGCAAAGAAAAAATAGCCGCTTGCATGTTCAGGGTCAAAGTCTCCACACGTGAAGATGTAGACGGGTTGGGTTTTGATCAAGGGTCCTGCCTCGGTGTGGTATCAGGAAGTCTGGTGACAGAGGCAGCAGAATCAGATCTTTCTTGGACAGTTCCAATAAATTAATTTAAAATTAAAAAAAAAATTAAAAAAAAAAAAGAAATTAATTTAAAATTAAAAAAAAAAAAAAAAAAAAAAATAGAGGCACAAACCACGGCACGTTGAGCCAAACCGGTGCTACGAGAAGGAACTCGTCACTGAACTCCCAAATTTTGATCAGAAGCCTCGGAAGAAGGGAGAACTGGGAAAGGCGACCATCCCGTTCCAATTCAGGCTCAGACTGTTGGTTCCGCACGCCAGGCAATCCGAAAAGGGGGATACAAAGAGCAGGAGCTAATGTTTGTGGCGTGAGGTGAAGAGGTCTATCCGCGGTGTTCCCCACCATTGAAAAATGACCCTACAAATCTTCGAGGACAGTAACCATTACGTGGTCGGAATTGCATTCGAACGCGACAGCTCGTCGACCATCACGTAGAGTTTCCAAGCGGTGTGTCCAGGTAGCAATGTCACATGAACTTCTTCGCACAGGGAGAAAAGGGTCGCAATCCAGCCCACGGACTTGTGGTTGGGCTTAAAATGTGCGTACGGACGAGAGCTACCCTGACACCGTCGAGGCGTAAGTGAAGAGATGAACATCCGGGCTGGAATCATGAATAGGAACTCCCGCCGTTACGTTGCCCGGGTGAAACCACCATAGAATTGATTCTAAGGGAGACTGTCTAGGGAAAGCAGATCATCCCACGAGTTCTGTGGAAACCACTCATCCCTCCAGAACCAATGTGTTGGTCGAGTCCGCCAAGCTCCAAGTGGAATGAGCATCGCGCAGGAATCCTTCTGCTATGAGAGTACCCAAATCTCTGGCGGAAATCCAAGACAACTTGCATAAACTCCAAGGTGGTCTGAAGATTCAACGCTCTCTGGAGAGGGACGGTTCAGAAAGTTGATCATGTAAATTACCGCTCCCAGAAAAACAAATGACGGAGTCGGCCGGAAAAGAGACTTCTAGGGGTTGACTCCAAGGCACAGCGAACAGCAAAACCAGATCTCTTGAATGAAAAGCGATTCCGATCTTCCACGGCGGGTGACCACGCTGGGAGCGAAAGGCAAGAATCACTAAACACCCCCAAAGAGCCATCCGACGTAGCACAAAACTCTCGACTAGGTGAAGTGCCAATTTGTCGAAGTAGCGATGTGGTAAAGTGTCAACGTGACGAAGCGGCAAAATCCCAACATGGTGAAGCTGCGACGATCCACTGTCTACAAGCAAACTACTACGTACAGGCAACACACAACCTTCCTGCGATCCTGTGTACAGAACATACATGCCACTGTTCAAAACCAGAGCACATGCGGGCTGTCAACCGTTAACAAAACCAGCCCAATCCGGCAAGCCAACAGCTTGGCGAACCCTCCTTGCCACCAACAACTCCACTATCAGGACCATTACCACCAATCGAGGCCTGAGGTGAAGCGCAATACTATGGGATAAAAACGTTCAGAACACACACAAGTCTCAGTTGGCAATGTATGTGTGGTGTGGGTTTCACCATCGGGGTAAACAACACCTGCATTGAAAGTGCGACCCCCTCGCCCCCGGAGTTCGGCACTGCAATAGGCTAGCTCCAAGCATGCTCGAGTTGCTGTGTTCACATTACACACATCGCCCGAGAACGCCGAGAGGGATGATGGATACATAAATGCGACGGATGAGCCCCACAAGACAAGCCTGACACCCTAGCCTGTCGCAAATTTATGTTAACATCATCAAAAAGACAAGCGACATTCTCCTCACAGTCTACGCCTCGAATTTAGTCAGCAGCGTACTTTCCATTCGTTCCAGACTGACTACATTCGGGAGTGTAATTGCATCATTTTTGCGTTTTTCGCTTTCTCATTTAACACTCTGATGGACTTGTGAACTCTTGACCTTGGGTTTGGTCAATGACGAAGATGCTTGTTTGCCTCGAAGAGCTTTGGCTGACGCGGTAGTGTTACCAGATTTGGAGTATTACTCTCAGATCTAGAAGTACTGATTGCCGTTGGGGGGTGAAAACGGGGGCGGGAAAAACTTTGGGAGGATAAATGGGGGTGAAACAAATTTAGGGGTAATTCTAGGGTGGCGGAATTTATTGGTTTTACTTCCATATTACTCTTTTATCATTCATTTATCATTACTCGAAGCTTAAATGAATTCTTGCATGACGAAATCCACAAACAGACATGAATAAAGCTTTCTTATCAGAAATGACAAGGGTTAATTGATACTAATCGATGTTATCAGAAATGGTTTATAGTTCGGATTTTGACGAATTACCAGAAGAGTTTTGGAATAAACTGGTTGAGTATTGGGAGTCTAACACCGAACGACACTTAATGGTTTTTTTTTTGGCCAAAAGTGAAAGCAAAACAAACTTTGGTCTTACCAGCTTGATTTAGGACTTGGAAATAAATTGTCTGCTTTGTGACTTATGCTAGTTCGGCCTAGTAAATTCCTTGGTTTTAAGGGACCTTTTTTGAACTTGGTTGTTGTTTTAAATAACTTGAGAACGTGTGTGGTATGGACTTGAAATTAACACTTTCGAATACTCTCGAAAAACGGCAAAAATGATGCAGATGGTGCAGATGACGTCGGAATTGGTCGCGTTTTGGTAGAATTATAAAAAATTAGGTTTTGCCGTTACTGCTAGCTGATATCAATCCGTTCTCACTCAACTAGACCATTTTAGCCGTTTTTCGAGAGTATTCGAAAGTGCTAATTTCAAGTCCATACCTCACTTTGTTCTCAAGTAATTTAAAACAAACACAAGTTCCGAAATTCCCTTAAAACCAAGGAATTCACTGGGCCTAACTAGCCTAAAGCAGAAAAATTGTTGTAAACCCTAAATTGGCCCTTACAGTCCTAAATCAAGCTGCAATACCAAAATTTTTAAATTGTTATCTTTGTGTAACACTCGTCATTCGCAACTCGAACTTTATCAGAAGAAATTAAATGCAGTAAAAAAAGAAATACCTTTAAGAAGCTTATTTTCATTTTCATACAGATTTGCACTCATTTTAAAATATAAGTTAGCACACAAGACAAAACACTCCATATTTGGCATCTTACACAAAGGTTGTATTTTTACACAAAATGAAACGGATGGTTGTCAATGCAAGATAAAACAAACACAAAAATCTACAGCACTGAAATACATGAGTTTTAAACATTTCTTAAAGTCATACAACATCACAGGCCTATTTGAATGCAGCCACACATTATTGAGACAGAGTATGGTATGCCGTTGTAAGCAGCGTCCCTTGCCTTCCATACAATTTCAACATCTTATATGGTGAACATTACCTGACTTCACACCTTGAGTCAATGTCCCCAGGAATACTGCAAGTTCTGTGAAGTCCCCAAGGCCCTTAGCCTAGGCCACTTTACCCCTTGAGTCAATGTCCCCACACACACTGCAAGTTCTGTGATGTCCTCCTTTAAGCAAGCACAGCTTAGTGGACAGCATCGTCTTTCAACTAAGTAAATACTGACATCGAACCCCACAAATCCTACTACTTAAAAAAAAATGCCAGACATTACAGGCATGAATTAAAAGAAAAAGCCATAAAGACTTACAAGTACGGTTGGTGCGTGGGATGTATTAGTTCATCGATGGTCTCGAACCATAAACTCAATGAAGCAAATAAATGATGGAGTTCTATTACGGAGAGTCGAATAATGATATCGATATCGGTATTTTTGCCGTATCAGTATTGGACCACTATAAGGCTTCCGATACAGGTATTCGTTATGCCAAGAAACGCAACTGTCTTCCCTGCAAAACTCAACACCAAGCGTGGCAAAAGCAATAACCAAGTGAAAAAAGCAAAGCCATTTGCTCAGTTTGTAATGAAAATGTAGCACGTGACAGTTCCAACGCTCTAAGTTTTACAATAACCAACTAAAATCTAACTGAGAAGATGAATGTACTGAAGCCACCCATAAGTAGCAATAAGAGTAAAAATGGTGGTATTGCTGCACAGAACTTTTTGGATTGGAACCCATGCAAAAGCAGAAACCGAAGTTGCATTTTTTGTACGAAATTTAAACTTTCAGTCGTGATTTATTATTATTATTATCATTGATATCGGTATCGTATCGGATCGGTTTACCCTTCATCGGTATCGTATAGTAACGGTAAAAAGTCATATCGGCCGATCGCTAAGAATACGATCTAAGAATACGACATTTTTAAAGACAATATGTCTAATTCGATTTACACTCATCTTCACCAAGTTCAAGATATTATCTCCTTCCCATACTCGATGTCACAATATTCAGCAAATTTTCGACAGCTTTAGCGTTGGTGGTCAGGGCCGGATTTATAAGTAGGCCAGAGAGGCCCAGGCCTATAGTGGCACTTTTTTAGGGGCGGCATGACGGCTTAAACATAATTGTACGTAGAAAAGTTCGTGCGAGTTTAACGGGCGCTTCGCCTTTTGTGAAAATTTATTAACTATACGACGCGCCATGGCTGTTTGCTGTGACGTGTATATCACATGACTGGGCTAGTCCAATCAGACGGCCAAACATCCGTTGTTCTCGTTCGTCATTCGTTAACTCATGGTGACGTCACGGCAAACAGCCATTGCGCATGCGGTTTAAATGCTGCTAGCGCCAATCATTGTTAAAATTACGCTAACCGTATATCAGTCTAAAAAGTTTACGAAATACCGCATCCTGTCAAGGATGACGCTATATAAATAAGTTGTTGCTATCATGCGCAATACATATCAATAATGCTTTCCACAACAGTAACGGTTTAGCACCATGCAGACTGATTTTACGGTTGAAAATGGCTCATTTTTTTCCAAATACCTGCGAGTTTTTCAGGGTAGGGCCTATAACAATTCAACATTTTTTCTCCATCAACTCAATGTTGTACCAGTACTGATTGAGTGCAGGATTGGTGCTATACGGTACGGTACTAACTTTTTCTTTAAAACGCAGTTACGTTATTTACGAACTTTTCACAGCGTGGCCACTTTGTGTTGGATTGGTTTCATGCGTTTACCGTTGAAGCGAAATAAAATTAATAGTCATGAGCGAGTGAAGCTAAGTGGCGCTTAGTAAAAAAAAAAAACAGGGAAAAACAAGGGAAGAAAGGGACAAGGCCTAGTCTTAAGAGCGGCATTATGGTTAGGCCTGCAGGCGGCAAGAGCTTAAATCCGGCTTTGTTGGTGGTATAACCGTTTCACACTGTCTTCTTCGGGCACTAAGACTAAGTTTCAGTCCATTCTGTGTTTTCAACTACATCGTCGTTTTGAATAACGACGCCTGTCGTAGCCTCCCATTATAAACGACGATATAGTTGAAAACGTAACGGACTGAAACTTAGTGCCCGAAAAAGACAGATATGAAGCGGTTATACCACCAACTTGCTAAGGCTGTTGAAAATTCGCTGGATATTGCGAGATTGAGTTTGGGAAGATCTAATACTGTATCTTGAACTTGGTGAAGGGCAGTGTAAATCGAATTAGACATATTGGGTCAAATAACTCAATTATGCGATGCACACGCTTTTATCTGTCAATTTATGAGCCAAGTCTTTTAGTTGTTGCACATTAATTTATGAATAATTTTTCTGAATGACGATTATAGGCTAACTATTATTGTGTTCATGATGTACTATACAAATAAATTTTATATTCGACAGTCAACATCCCCGAAACTCCTTCCCTGCTTCGCAAACTTGAATCAGTAAGCAGGGCACAGAATGAAAAGAGTGAAACGAATACAGTTCCAGCAAGTAAAATAGCAGAAACTTCTGCTGGTTTGGGGCTCCATTCTACTGAATGGTAGACACCCGGGCCTAGGCCTATTGTAGAGATCTTTATAGATGAGAGCTAATTGATGCTAAATGATCCATTAGTAAAAAAATGGGCACAAAAGTGCACGTCGAAAATTCGAAATACGATGGACAACGAGTTCAAAAGTTATACTGTAGTGGAGACAGACACTACGGCAGGAAGATCCTTCATCTGCTTCGCATCACACATAGAAGTGATTTGTCAAGCCTATTTCTTATAGAGCCAATACGGGCATATGATTTTGTTTCATTTTGTTTCTTTTATTAGGCCTAAGCTAGTTATTGCATTCATGGGCTCTAAGACTGGTGTTTGCATGCAATATTCATTTTTAGACACGACACCTGCTAAAGGGGAAAACGGTTTACCACCTTATAATTTTTACTGAGCAACTGCCTAGTATAAATCTCCTCTCTTCATTTGGCAAATAAAATCAACAGGTAAGTTACAAGCATTTTTATTCCTAGAGTTGAAACAGACCTCATTCCTGGTTGCCGAAACAGGTCAAGTAACCTTGAATGTTTATTTCTTAATAGTATGAAGGGAAACCAACCACATAGCAGGGGGATTGTCTTTCCTACTGAAATGGGGATAAGTATAACCTCGTTAATAAGAACTCGGATAACAAGAATTCCCGCTTAATAAGAACTTTTTTCAAGATTTTGGTTGGTCAGCTACTCAGTCAGCACTAAATACATGTGGCTATAACGAACTCTGTTAATATGAAAGTACGGATAAGACAAACAAATATTTACAATTCTAGCTTATTTTTACGAATTGGCTGTTCGTAACGGTTTCTTTTTCCTTCCCCTTTAATTTCGTTTTGTTTCACGCAAAACATCAATCACTAGTTGACTCCATCTTGGGAAGTGATAAGAGTTTTGTCCGTTTGCTCAAACGCGAAGGTCAAGGACGAATGAAAAGAAAATACGGTTTACCAGTAGGCTACATTTTTTTTTAAGTTGCAGTCCAATTTCTCTCGTCCGTTTAATAAGAACTACGGTTAATAAGAACATTTTGAGCAGTCCCCTTAAAGTTCGTATTTTAAAGAGGTTTCACTGTATTGTAACATTGTCCAAATCTACAAAACGTGGCCAAACTTGCTTAAATCTTGAAACAATGAAATACTGTATTTCCAGAAAATTATTTTTCTCGACAATGTGTGGCTTGAACAAACAGGCTAGGCCTATTGGGTAGGAAAACTAAGTCACCATGATCTCCGCCAAGTACGCAGAAAAAGTTGTTGCTATGGAGTTGAGGTTACACCATCAAGTAAGAAAACAAACTAAATACGCCTGCGTAACAACATAGCCTATGGTACCATAGCCAGAGTAGGCCCTAGGCTATAGTTACAGAATAAAACACAGAAAATCATCCACTTCTGGAGCAATGATGCAACAATAAATCAACACAAAGTAGGCTACCACTATTCATAATATCAGAAATGAAATTCTTTTTTTTTAGACAATTTTGGCCCTTCAAAGGCAACCGTTCTCCAAACGAGGACCGTGTTTTAATACAATTGTTCATATCTGTGTCTGCTAAAAATGCACAATCGGATGAAACTGCTAATGAGAGCTAATCAGCCATATTGAAGCATCCTAATGAAAGCTGTCTAGTGTATTGTCATTGGCTAATATGGCTTACAAGATGCTAAGCAGGCAATTCACAACCAGAGTAGCACAAACTTTACATAGGCCTATGGCACAGAAGTAAAACCATCGTCAATGGCACACACTAGGCCTAGCAAAATCAGTTTAATTTGAGCTAGATGGTTTTAGCACTTTAATCCAAACACATGTTGTGGTCCGAATCAACGCTTTCACGTTTCACCGTTACTGGAAATGAGCCGTTCATCGAATCAATATGATCAGCAAGCTCAAAGCAAGCACTGTAAGATCGCCGATCAACTTGCAGTTTCTTCAGAATCAGTCGTTGTTCCTCTTCCAAGTCTTCAAATTTGCGTTTACGCCACACGTATGTCCGCCTCTTGGTAGCATACCCATTCATAGTTGTTCTTTCTTCAATGTCGGCAAATCCAATTGAAGCAATTTTATCAAGAAACAAGCGTGCAATAGCAACAGTGTATCGAGGGGTGTTGCCATTCATTTCCGAAGCTTCTGCATCTTTCGGGCAAATCTTGAGTTGCACAGCACGAGAAGCAGTCAGTTCACTGCTCTTATGTTCCAGTAGTTTTTTAATTTTATATCGATATTTCTGAATGAACTCCTCAATGTCAGCATTGGCAGAAGAAACTGAATCTTCTTCATAAGCGTATGAAACTGGGTACACCGCCTCTTTAATCATTACCTGCTTTGGGCGCGATTCTGTTACATATGGGTACGTTGACGGTTCAGAGCTCTGAGGCGACACACACACCACTTGTGTCACGCTTGCATTTGCTTGACTACTACTAGGGTTATGATGAGGGGAAATGCCTACGCTAGAGATTTCTAGTTGACCGTTACCACAAAGTACTGTTGGTTCAGCAACCACTGTTGCCGCAATTGTTGTAGTACGTTCCTGCTCTACTTTAGGCCGAACATCTCCCCCAGACGCACGGTAACTACTGCAAGAGCCGACATCTGAATTGAGAATTATGAACTTTTGCATGACACAGTAATCCAAAATCTGCTTTGCTCGCCACACATGCAAAGCTGACACGCATGTGTGCCACTGTAGAGTTTTACTGGTTCTATCATAGGCACTCATCTCAAAAGCTCCTTCGAGGGCACACACAATTCCACTAAGGCGCAAGAGCTGTCCACAAGCTTTCGTTAGTATTTTACTTTCCATTTCATTTTCGGCAGAATTTCTCCAAGACCACAATTCCTGGTAAAATTGTATAAATAACTGCTTGGCATCATTACTGAACTGATACACAATATCCCTGGAGTGGTGAACTGAATAGAGAATATGAAATACCTTCTTCAGATCCAAAGGCGATGGCACTACCGACAAATCATGAGTTACAGAATCTGAGTGAACAGCCGGGAACGAAAATAGAAACAACTCCTGGAAATCAGGGTCCTCGTTGATAAGTTTGGCAGCCAACAGAGGCTCACAAAACGAAGCAATGCTAACGCACGGACGATCGACAAGTGCACGATACTTGCGTGTATTAATCCCCCATGCCATGCTGTCGTATAATGTTGCTAAACACTTGTGCTGCTCGGCTGTTGGAAAAGCATTACGGAACGTCTGCAAATCTTCGTAAATGCCGACAACCTGGCGATTCTCTTGCAGAAGGGCGTGCAGACCTTCGGGGCTAAACTGATCCAGAACAATTTGATCTCGCTGTCTGGTGGTGGAATCCCCACTGGCTGCTGTCGATGCCTCTCGCTGAACTTCAAGCAAAGTGTGTTGCAACTTCTTGACGAGGGCTGTCTTACGAGATCCGTGAGGCGCTGCTACAGCACTCCACAAGACGGGTGGTTCACTCCATTCTGGCAGCATTTGGATGGTGCAAGTCGAACCCATGCAGCCAGCGCAGCAGGACAGCAGCGGAAAAAGCACAAACTCAACAGGACATCCATATGCTTCTGAGAAGGCTTGAAGTACCTGTTGGACGGCCACGCCACACGCTTTGGTTGCGTCGAACCCGTTGGCCCTCGCCTCATTGACTTGCCTCAGCAGGAGTTCTGGCTGGAGTGGGCTGACGGCCGAAGCGGTGGGCCCTGTAGGTTGAGGACAGATATACTTGAGAACAGGTTCACACAATTGCAACTCCTTCTTCTCTGGTTGAGGAGCAAATTGTCCATCCACTCTCCTCCTCCAAATCAATAAGGAGGAAGAGGTGTAAACATTATTTCCTCCCAACTTTTCTTCTCTTTTTTTTTTTTTTACAGTATAAAGTTTTCAAACTGTTCGTCACACAACAAGAAATAAGGCATCCCCCCTCCACTGCACAAGTAGCTATTTTTTCTCTGCACGGATAAGGAGTCGATTCCAAAATAGCGCATTCCTTACGCTACTTACTACACAAGTTTCTAATTTCCATAGCATACGTCAATTTAAACTAATATCACTAACTAAAATAAGCATGTCATGATCTCAACTCACGTTTAGACCTCAGAGTAATGTACAACACTTGTATAATTTTAGACAACAAAAGCTTTTATATAAAAACAGTAAATGACATTGACAAAAAGTCCCGGTTAGCGACCAAGAAAGCATTGTTCCCATCACGATTAATAACCGGCAATGTGCACGAAGCCTTTTTCCGAAACAAAATAAGCCCTACATAATTGTTTCACACTGAAAAATTATTGACTGTGTCTCAAACTCACCGCTGAACAACACTTACCCTGTAACTCTTTTCTCTCTTTACGCTGATTTAATAAAAGCGTTTCTTCATCAGAGCAAGCGTTGAGCTCGCTGTCAGCCATTTTGCTTGCCAGTCGTAATCACTCGATGAAAACAACAACAAAAAATTACTAGTTTCTGCGATTACACTTGCTAGGTTTCAGTTATGACTCCAAAACTCAAATTGCTAAAACAGTGCTCAAAACATAATATTGTTTATTGTAAGCCAAACAACAAAACCATTAGCACAGCTAGAAATTAAACAACTGCAACAATATAAGGATCACCCTACGCATTTTGTGGCGTCTAGTCGCTCCACCTTCGGTTACATTCATCGCAGTGGGCCTTTTTACAAATGATAGTTTAGCAGCTTTCAAATACAGCATTATTAGTCACATAAAAACCAACCTAATTAGTATGCTTCATTACAGGCATTACCAATTAGTTTTGTAAAAGTATTATAATTAAGTGTTCTTACGCTAAAGGTTTGATTTGAAATTCACTCCTACAGCTCAATAGTTACTAGTTGTGTTTTTGGTTTTGCTAATCATCGAGTCCACTCAGGTGTTCATGCTTTCTCGCCGGCTTGCAAGTGTCACGTGTGGGCGAGGCAACTCAAGTCAACAATTTAGATTTCTCTTTCCTTCTTGCCGAAACTCAAAATGGTATGCATTATTTTATCATTAAATTTTGCGATTAGATATATTGGACAGTAGCCACGTAAACTTGCAGAAACATCAGATCCACACAGTAATAATGTTTTGCTAAATTTATCGTCTATTGATTGCTGTGTCATTCTCATTTCTAATTCTAGTTCCCGTTTACGCTATCGATCAAAGTATTTAATATGGGTGTTGTGTCGACTGCACCTAGTTCAGTGGTAACGCCATGCACGAAACACTACGAACACATTCTAGCTCAACCCCCCCCCTTTATTTTGTATGTTAAACTTCAAAGCTCGTATTGTTTCATGTATTGTTAGAACTTACTTGTTGCGGTTAGGGGAGCCACAGGCCCATAACCATGCTATGACAATAATTCTGTCGCGTCAATAATAAGGCTAAGGGGGCAAGTGCCAAAAAGTAAATTTTTCAGAACCAAAAAACAGTATTCAGTCATAAATTTACGGACCAGTGTCAAAGTAAACTTGCAGACTTATGCATTACAATGCTAACCACTATTCTAGAATAACAATAAAGCTCCATTAAAGCAATACAAAATGCAATTGATGTTTTTATACGAAATGCAGAATAATAACGGGGTAAGTGCCCATTGGTACTCTCTTTTGGATTAACATTGCATTTTTTAAATCTTCCGCGGTCACTCCGCGTTTAAAGATTGGGCTAAAGTTCACTTTACCACAATTTTCTAAAAGCTCTGAATTCTGTTAGTACTTACCCTACACTCTGATTATATGGTCTCCTTTTTTTCGTGGGAGGCGCGGAACACAGTTTAAACCCCATCATACTTTACCACAATCCGTACATTTATACGGTGTTCGTTTTCGCTCGCGGGGCTGTGCACGGAAGCCCGCTCTTGCCCCCAGCTGATATATTTTTCCCGTAAACAGTTCAGATAAGTGGGCTGTTATTGTCAGTTTAGTTTGGTTTTGTTGTTATTGTCGGTTAGGTTAGGTTATAGGTACCGCCTTCTGTTTGGCGTTTCACTTGTAATGAACTGGTTGGGGTTTGGCGTTTCACTTGACGGACTTTGCCCCAGTTGATGCTTTCCTGCGCGGCGCCATCTAAACAATAACCAAGCGAACAAACAAGCGATTTGGCATCTTTTTTTTTTTTCGCCTTGAACCACCTTTCCGCACCTTGGAATCAACTTTAATCTGCCTTACGACGACAATAAGGTTAAGTCTTTTTTTTTCTTAAAATTTGGGGGTTTGTGGTAAACTAGTTTTGTGCCAAAGATTAAAACCCTCCTGTGATTGTTGATTTGATTTGTGTTTACACAATGTTTTTCTAACATTTGGAGTGGCGTTGTCAAGCACGGAAGCCATTGTTGCCGTTGTTTTAAGATGGCACTTGCCCCCTTACTGCGTGCAAGAGCCTAGCGGCAAATGGCACTTACCACCTTATTGCTTGCAAAAATAACATTGGAGCTAACGCCATCTAGCAGCGCCAAAAGCAAAAGCGCTATAGCTTCAAAACGAAGCATGCAACTTTTGTTTTTGATTCACTGAAAGGTGCGTGGAATGAAGGAGCAAGTGCCAGCGTCAAAATATTAGTTTTGGTTGAAATGGCACCAACCCTCTCCAATATTGGTCGCCACTCGCCATTTGGCGAATTGAAACCAATCGTTGGCGACTTGGAATTAGCATTACTCGCCAAAACGGCGACTAGCAATAGAAAATTGCGCTCAAATAGCGATATCTCGGGAACCGTATAAGCTAGAGACGAACGGTTTGCGGCGTTATGCTCAGGTTTACAAGGGCTATATAACGGCCTTTTCTGCAAGAGTAATGGAGTAAAAGAAAATTTTACAACTCTATAAATGCATAAATTAGAGAAACCATGCATTGCGCAAGATGTTTTTGGTATGTGGCGAGTAGAAATTCTGAAATGGCGAGTACTTTTTAAGGTCTACTGGCCAAGTGGCGACTGCAACTGGAATGACATTCGAGAGGGTTGAATGACACTTAACCCCTTATTGGCAGAATTGTGTAATAATGTTATAAAATTATAAAAAAGGCAATATGGTTTAGTCTGGTTTATAGGAAGTAATATTAGGAATTGTTATTACGTTACGAAAAGCCTACATTGTCTTTCAGGGCCATCAATAGTGAAATTTAAGCCCGATGCGCCCATCCGTTTATTAAATGTGCATTGTCGCAGTTGTTATGTGGTGTACGTGACATCAGTGGGTTAATGCACAAACACCTCCGTCGACGTTGCGTTACCGCAAGTCCATTCAGGGTTAATTTTTTTCCAGATTCTTTCCCCACAGCGCGCGACGGCAATGCACCTCCGGTCTCTGAGTACCTTTTTTGACGTAAGCACTGCACATCTCCGTTTATTTATCATCAACGTGTTACCAAAAATGGTGGCTAATCTCGCACACGGAATTGTTTATTGGGGAAGTAAAGAACTATCCTGAAATATGGAATATTGCTGCAGAAAGCTACCATGACTGAATGAAGAAAAAGGGAGTGTACAAATGAAAAGTACAAAAAATTATAGTTTAGTATTTCAATAAACACATACAGAACGTTGGTTACAATATCATACAATATTGTTTCATTCATTGGTTTCAAAATATATCTTTTGTACACGAGGTAAGAAAAACTTGCATATTTTTTTTCGATACACTTTCATGGGTTGGCAGCTGAATGCGTACTGGCGTTATTACATGCTGATGTATGCATTGATTGGTATGTTAAGGCAGCGGCAATGCAGTGCCAACGCACTTTTAAAAAACAGATGTGTGCATCGGGCCTTTGGAGAGGGGTGAAAGCAGTAAGTTGGTTTACCCTGTTCATTGGGTTTTGTAACATAAGTGGTTTCTCTCTTTGCTTTGCTCAAATTCCCTGAATATAAGGCCGTTTCAGAACTGTCGACTAAATTATTAAGGCACATGAGGCCAGACAGTTAGTTGGTAGGAGCTCCTTATCGTGATGCCAAGTGGCGAATTTGTAAAACTGACACCGTTTCCAAAGTCTGTCAGCAGATGGTGATGTGCAGCAAAGCTCGTCGATTTGATGTGCTTCTTAGCATTGCTGAGACAACCTTTTATTGAGGGGGCTTTGGCTGTGGGTATGAGAACCCAACTTGCATGTCTCCCACATGCTTATGCTCTCATCCACAGAGTATTCTCGGCTGACGAACCCAAAAAGGGGTGAAACAGTTTGTCTAGAGATCTCTATGGGTGAGAATAGCTTGATTTTCAAAATTGGTAGGAACAGAATAATGAATGGTTTATTTAAGTTTTTCTTGGTGCATGGATCCATTGTGGTTTGATTCTGGTGTGAACGTATTTGTGTACTCAAGCATATACACAGTCAGAAGTGTCGTAGGCCACAGTCCACACTGGCACTATCATAATTGCTACTGACGGCGACTCACTTAGGTATTAAAGTTGCACTTTACAGCTTATAGTGCACTGGAAACCTTATAAATATGCACTCTTTTATGTATAAATTAGGCATGTTACTAAATTGGTACAATTACACTTAAAAATTCTGTGATATGCATACAAAATATGGTAGTTGCTGCGCCGTAAACAAGCATTATGTTAACATGACTAATGACTGGCATATGAAGGAGAAATATGCAAGTGATTTAAGATGCAGTAGGTTTCCAGTATATCACGGTTCATTTCTACTAGGTATATCGTGGTCAAAATTTGTGTGATTTCCTTTCCTAAAATTGATGCAATTTGGCAGTGGTGCTTTAAAGTTAGCAGCCTAAATTTAAATCATATATGGTCTCCTAAAACATTTTTCCTTTTTTTTATATGTAACTTAATGTTTTAGCATGGCCGCCTCAAAGTGAAGACCACTGAGGAGCAGCAGGAAGAAAAGAAGAAGGAACGTGCCCGGAAACTTGCCCTTTACCGTGCTGGAATTGCTAAAACTACTGAAAAAGTAGGTTGGTTTATAATGTTTAAGCACCTATGACGAAATGAACTAATCCAAAAAAGAACATCATACTTGTGTTGTTTTGTGTAGAGCCATATTCTGGCCATGGCTCTTTGAATTACAGGGTGGCGTTCTACCTGGAAAATTCTGGGAATTTGTCATGTCTGGAAAATTCAGGGAAAAATCAGGGATTTGACAAATAGATACTGAAAGTCGGGGAATTTGAGCAGTTTCAGGAAAGTCTCTTTCAACTTAGTCAACTATAAGAAGAGCTAATTCGGATTTAATTTTTTACTTCTAAAACTTTCAGTTTATTTCATTTCAAACTTTATGTCCTTTTTGTTTCATTTCTGATACAGTGAAAATTCCTTAGGCCTAAGTGCATTTCTAGTTTTGTTCAGATTATAGCCTTTTCCTACTCTTTACTAATACCAGTTAGGGCAGTGTAATTTTTGAGTTAGCAAAGCAATGTGACTTAGTTATTGCGATTTGAGTGAAATGTGAAAAACATTTTTTTAGTCCTGTACTGCACCTTCCTTCGGCCAAAAAAAATGAGGGAAAAGTATCAGTATTGGTCTGGAAAACCTGGAAAAATCAGGGAATTTCATCAAGAGCTTTTGAACGCCACCCTGAATTGGTGAGTCATCTCTTGAAGGTTAACGCCATCTGTGGTAGCCGTAAAATTAGTTCAGAGCTTGCATTACATCCCTGAAAGGGGCATACAATCATCCTATAATAATAATAATAATAATATAAAATACACAGCCAGAAGCAAGCTTAAATGGCTGGGGAGGGGGGAACTACAATCGATCAAAGCGTTCTTTCCAGGAATTACAGCTGGGAGCATCAACAACATGAGACGGGAGGTTGTTCCAGGCGTGTACGGTGCGGTTGGAAAAAAAGTACTTCCGTACGTCAAGTCTCGCGTACTGCTTTTGCAGCTTGTACCTGTGACCTCTGGTCCCAACAGGTGGGGCAGCACTAAATAAATCATGGAGGTCGGCACCTTCAAAGCCACGCACAATCTTGAAAACCTGCAGTAGATCTCCCCTGTTTCTGCGCTCAACAAGAGTAGTGAGTTTAAGTTTCTTAAGTCTCTCTTCATAGGTAAGGGTACGCAGTGATGGCAAGAGGCGAGTTGCACGTCGTTGAATGGTTTCCAGGATGTGGATGTCCTTCGCCAGGTAAGGATTCCAAGCCTGAACAGCAAATTCAAGATGTGGGCGGATATAAACGGTGTAGAGTGTACGCAAGGTTTCAATATCTAGATACGAGAAGTGGCTTCGAATCTGACCAAGAACAGAGTTAGCTTTTCTTGCTGCTGCAAGACACTGAGCACTAGATTTAAGGTTTTCAGTGATAACAACTCCTAGAGTTTTCACTTGCTTTGCGGTAGGTAAAATTTTGTCATTCAGGGAATATTCCTGATGCGCGTTGTTATACCCAATGTGGAGTACCTCACATTTATCCACATTGAAGGTGATCTTATTACGATTAGCCCAAGCTTGCACATTGTTAAGGTCTTCCTGCAATGCCTGAACGTCATTTGGAGACCTGAGTTTTCTACAGATTTTAAGGTCATCGGCAAATAAATTACAAAAAGAGCGGATACAATCTGGCATGTCATTAATAAAAATCAGGAAAAGCAGTGGGCCTAACACAGTACCCTGAGGAACACCACTGGTCACTGGGGTCCAGCTTGAGAAAACATTATTAATTACAACGCGCTGACGTCTGTTATGTAGATATTCACGAATCCAGTTGTAAAGCTGTCCACAAATGCCAAAGCTAGCCAGTTTGTTAACAAGTATTTCGTGGTCAACAGAGTCGAAGGCCTTTTGGATGTCCATGAAGACGGCATCACAAGGAGTGTCCTCCTCACAGGCCTCTGTCCAGAAGTCCAGGGACTCGAGCAAGTTGGAGACGCAGGAAAATGCCTTCCGAAATCCATGTTGCTTGCTGCTAAGCTTGTTAGTTTGGTCGAGGAAGTCGGTGATAAACCTGTGAATGATTTTTTCAAAAATTTTGATGACTTGAGAGGTCAGACAGATAGGCCTGTAATTTGAAACGGCGCTTCGGCTTCCTTTCTTGTGAATAGGTACCACGATAGCTGTTTTCCAGTCTTCAGGTATGTCTCCACTGCAGATAGATTTATTAAACAAAGTTCGTAGTGGTTTAGCAAGGGATTCGGCACAACCATGTAGTAAGGCTGAGTGAATGCCATCCGGTCCAGCGGATTTATTTGGGTTGCATTTTTTCACCATGTCGAAAACAATTTGCTCGGAAATGTCAACAGTACTCAAAGACGGTATAGAGTTGGGCTGGTTGCTTTGTCCATCAGCTTTGCTTTTTGGAAGAAAAACCGATGAAAAGTAATCATTGAATAAGTTAGCAGTATCACTAGGATCGTCAATTGGGTCATCGTTACCGTCCCTGAGTCTGATAACAGCTTTACCTTTTTGCTTACTACGAAAGTAGTCATACAGTACTTTCTTGTTACTTTTGGATCTAGTAGCAATGTCACACTCCAATTTTATCTTAGCCGATCGAACTTCAGTAGTCAACGTGTTGCGAGCTTCAGTATAATTCTGCCAAGCTTCGGCATTCCTTTTGTGCCTGTAGGTCTTCCATTTACGCTGCTTAATGTTCATGAGCCTCTTAAGTGTACTGTTCATCCACATTGGCACACCGGGTTTAGAGATCCTGCTGACCTCGGGGACGTGATCATGGACCATTTGATTAATAAAATCTTTAAGAATTTTCCAAGCATCGCTACAGTTAGTGTCCAGAAATTCTTTTTCCCAATCAACGCTTGAGATTTTTTTATTAATAATCTCAAAGTCAGCGTTTCGATAGGAAAGCTTAGGAAAAGTCACACTTTTTGAGGGATGACAGAGTAAATTCCAGACCAGTATCGCATGGTCCGAACGACCAAGTGGGTGAGCTGAGCTAAGTTCATCGATTTCCACGTCAGGAGAAGTAAACAGCAAATCCAAAGTAGAGGGATTTTGACCGTGGCGAAATCTAGTTGGGAAATCAACATGTTGGAGCAAGAAAGCATCGTCAATAACAGAGAGAAATTTATCTTCCATTGAAGAGCCAAAATAATTGCCAACTGCTCCTGGCCAATTAATGCTTGGATAATTAAAGTCACCGACAATAATGGTTTTTTTTCTTTTTTTCTTTGGCAATTTGGCAGCTGAGTGCATCAAGAAAACTCTGATGGGAGGCAGGACCAGTATCCGGACTACGATAGCAACAGCCGAGAGAGAATTTATCAGTTCCAACATTAAAGTTACACCAGATAATTTCCCAGTCTTTGTCTGGACTGGTAATAGCAGTTTGATTACAAGGACTCAAGGAATCGCTGATACAAATCAGTACGCCGCCTTTAGGTCGATTGATTCTGTCAGCTCGGAAAGAATCCTAAAAGGCTCATAGCCAATACTCAACCAAGGATTATTTTTTTTAATGTATATTGATCAGTGGCTAGGTATAGGTAGCGTTCAGTTTGGATGTCTCCACTCGGCTGCTCGTGCTCACTTTGTTCGAAATTCCCGGGAGCCACTCGCAAGCCACATGACAGAAAGTTTCTCGGCTTTCGTTCTGTAGCATGTGGTGATGTGATTTTGGTGTACAAAGTTGAGCGAACAACTGAGAAATCATTGAGTCACTATCAGCATCGCTACAAGACAGTACAGGCGCTGCCACACTGCACTGATTTGTTCATGGCCCAATATGTCGAGTGTAGCCTGCGGGCACAACGTAAATTTTGCAGACCATTTTCATCTGTCCGACTGATATGTTGGGGTGCACAAAAGTAGAAGTTCAAGTTGCTCACTGGCACTAGTGACCCTAATTCAGTACGTAACTAGGTAAGCTTGCATTCAGGGGGTTTCCGTTCCTTTTACGTGGGGGAGATGTGGCAGGGGTCTCCTTTTTACACGGTATGGCTTAGCACTTCATTTATGCTGCTATCGTTCATCATAAATATATAATAACCAACGTTGTATTGACTCTTTTTTAATAATGTGTGCTGTTGTTTGGCTTCTTTTCAAATATTCTCAGTTATCCATACATGTTTAACTTGTTAAAGTAATCTCTTAGCGAACAAACCACGAATTGGACGAAGAGGCACTTACGGTCACCCAGCAACTTCTGCTCGCCAATCCTGACTTCTATACACTTTGGAATTTCAGAAAGGAAATTCTTCTTCATTTGGCTACAATTAAGTAAGTGAAATAAAACACCATCAACATTTATTACACTCGATTTGCTGTATTTTGCTTTATCCGTTTGTATGTTCTCTATTGGTAGGACGGAAGATGAACTGCAGTCAGTCTATAAAGAAGAACTGTCTTTCACAGAATCATGTTTGCGTGTCAACCCAAAATCATACGGTGCTTGGCATCATCGATGTTGGTCACTCGACACGATGCCTAAACCAGACTGGAAAAGTGAACTGAATCTTTGTGACCAGTATTTGGAACTCGATGAAAGGAATTGTAATAATGCATTCTATACTCCTATTATATGCTTGTTCATGATATGCAAAAATGGACTGTAATTAGTTACTGCATGAGTGTACATAAATATAACTGCTTTTCTGAGAATTTCTATGGTTATAACAAGCTGTGTAATGGACGTCTTCACTTCAGCACACTTTTACTAAATAGGAAATTATCGATCACCAAGCGTTTAACCCACCAGTGTTGATATTTCCAGTTGGTACACCTTCCACATTGTATCTATCGTAGATGTTCTAACGGTTGGTTGAGAGTTCTTTTGTTTTACAAGTAAAACCTAAAACGTGCTCTCTGAAGGTTTGGATTTGTTTTCATAAGTAATTGTTATCTTTTGCATCAGGTCTCACAGTAACTTGCTCTGATTATTACTTACTTAATATCCCAGTAGGCCTGACTGAAGTTACCACACCTGCCACCCCAAAAAAAATAAAACTTCTGCATTGGTTTGGCCTTATTTTGATGGTGACATGAAATGTCATTCATTACTACCTAATGTTCTAAAATCATCAAAAATGCAGGGAATATGTATACATAGTTTTCATACCATTACCCCTCCAAGTTTTGTTGAACAAAAGACATGAATGACATTACCGACCCCCACCCCCAAAAGAAATGAAAGTTCCACTATTCAAAATAGTGGAGTTATCCGCAGCAACAGTTGGCATTTATGACTGGCTTTGTCACCTTATTTTTCTTCATTCGATTGCTGTACATGTACGGTAATCTTTATTGCTTGGTAATTTTAACAATTCAAATCTCCTTTTTTAAATGTTGTCGTATTATATACTTTTTTACGTTGTTCTTCAGGTATATATATCGATTCATTGGTATGTTTCCTTTTTAGTCCATTGTTGGCAGTACCGTCGGTTTGTTGCTGTGCGCTCTGCAGTCCCGCCAGAAGATGAACTAGGGTTCACTCTAAAGAAAATTCAACGTAATTTTTCAAACTATTCTTCCTGGCATTACCGCAGCAAGTTGCTGGCAGTTATCCATGGCAAAACGGAGCAGAAGCAGGTTTTGCCTGAAGATGTTCATTTTGAGGGTATATTACACACACTTGCTTGACTTAACAAAATAGCTGCAGCCAAGGAAAGTCATATTCGATAAGAGTTTTAATGCTTATAATTTACTTCTTTCTTCGCAGAGCTAGAACTTGTGCAAAATGCAGCTTTCACCGATCCTAATGACCAAAGTGCCTGGTTTTATCATCGCTGGCTTTTGGGAAGAGGTATAGTAAACAAAATAATTTAAGGTAATGGTTAAGTCACGTGTAAGATGGTGCCAAACTAATTGGGCAAAGGAAACTAACTGCTTTTAATGTGTCAAAACTGTAGCCAGTTTATGTCAAAGAGTATTTCTTCACTTTGTGTTAAAGTTGTTTGCTTCCATGTTGACTTTTCTGAGTGATCCTCGTTTGGTTACATTTTGTCAGACCTATACAGGATGATCAGTTAAGTTGTGACCCATCTTAACAGCTGAAGTATTATTGACACTTTTGTGAAACTTGGGAAAGGAATTGAATGATCCTGAAGTTTGCTAGCGCGCATTCTGCGGTTGGCTCTTTAATATGCATCACGCACTATGCATTTAAATTAGAAACTGCAATGGAGCAAAGACCTGCTACCAGTGCCAAAAAAAAAAAAGGAATTTTAATACAGCTTAAAATTATTTTCTATATACTGGTCGAATATATCCATTACCTGTAAATTTAGGATTCTGTTCTCTGATTGCTTTCTTTCCCTTGAGATTTTAAGTTTAGATCTGGCCAGCTCGGTAACCCAAGTACACGACAGGTTGACATCTTTTATTCTCAAGCTGTTGTTCACTCAACATGCTCACTTTTTTTCCCATCATTTTAAACCTTCGTCCACCTGCATCCTTTTGTCGTATGGTTTCACTGTCATTCGACAGTTGCTTTCTGTCAGTTGGTGTGTCATCAACGAGTGCACCTGGTCGTGCAACTGGCCTTACACAACGGGTGAGAATAGATGACTTTCTGTCTGACTCGCTCCAGGTATAAGTGGCGTTCCTCAGAAATCTGTACTGGGCCCAGTGTTGTTCGTAATTTACTTAAATAACTTACAATCTACACCGAACCCGCAAAATTGTTTGAGGCTAAAGTTTGCAGACGACTTTAAACTTAGATCCACAAAAACTATGTTAACGTGGTAAATGAGATAAATTTCGTTTATGAATGGTCGATGGAATGGCAATTGCCTATTTTGTTTGCCAAATGCTGTTGCCTCCATATAGGCCAAACAAATCCAAGTATAGAGTATGAGCTGTCAGATACAGTATTCTGTATTGCTGTCGAAAGCCAACTTATGGCCGATCACCAATTTTGCCAAGAAAGCTTCGGCGAAAGCCACATGATCTTCGCCACTTTCCCCTCACACTCATCGTGTGTTGTTCCACCAAGTGAACCGTTGAAGAAAGGCTCCACCATCCCACGATTCCGCTAGAACCAATAAGCTCAAACAGCCAAGAATCGTCAACCAGCAACAACAACATACCTTCTGCCTCCGTGTTCCCTCTTCAACTTACATTGCGTCAGAATGGATAGCAGCAGACCCTCCCAGCAGACAAGTCCATTGCACGACAACGCCGATGATTTCATCCCAAGTTACACTTAGATAAAACAATGCTCCATCCGCAAAACAAGAGAATTGCGATGCAAGGCAGTCTTAGGACTACTCCATCTGAGGCTAATTGTTACAATCAGATGCACAGTCCGGCCTCTTCATGAACTTTGAAGCTGAAGCTCCTTCAAGACTCCAACAACAAGGGTCACAGCTCAAGGATCAGGCACTCTGTCAACTTTCCAGGTCTTCTAAAGCCAAGTTTCCATCGCTGAAACTCTTCATGTCGCACCCAGGCAAAGTCACTCCGTCTTCATAAGCCACTCACTCAACGACAAGACGCAAAACAGACTACACCATCTGGGGGATCAGTTCGCAATCCGGGGTAACTCGTCATGTGGCGTTATGTTAATGCAAAAGTTTACAGGTAGTAGATATTTTCACGCCGGTTATTAGGAAGGCCCAATTTTTCCGGCAGTCATTATTGGTTTCTATTGCCTTATCGAAAATATATACTACCTGTATATACTACCCACCCTACCTCCCCTCTTGAGTTACCACTATGACATATCGAGAGGAAAAAAGATGGCTGGCCTGGGCCGAAAGCTTTTATAGGAGGGCTGCGCGCATGCACAGTGGGTTGTGCAGCTGGCTGGATCTGGACCGAGAAAAAAGCTCAAGAGAGAGAAAGCATTACAGGAACTGAATACTGAAAAATGTACAAGTAGTATATATAATTTCGATAAGGCAACAGAAACCAATTTTGACTACCGGAGAAATTGGGCTTTTTTTTTATTCGTTTGTGTGTTGTTAATGGCTCTATTTCTCTACAAGTTTTAATTTATTTACATAGTGTGTGATTTATATTTAAACATTGGTAGTGGAATGACCTTGATAGCATTTGTCAAAGCCAACAGTTTCCTAGCCAAACAATGGGCCTCCTAGCCCTCATCGCATCATTCCAAATTTCCTGCCTCTTCGTTGAGTAGTACCCGAAGCTAGATAACAACTTTACCGATCACAAAGTATAAAAGTTACAAATGCTCTTTGTATGCCCACAACAGAAAATTGGTTTTTCAGGCATTTTTTTGTCTTACATTGATAGTTTTGGCTTAATGTGATTACACGAACAGTTAACTCACATTAGCACATTTAAGGGTTATCAAGAAAAATTACACCGTTGAACAATATAAAGTGTTTTACTAAGAATTGTAGTGCCCTAGTATGCATAGTCATTTTGGAATGCAGTCTTTAAAATCAAAACTCTTACAATTAAGTGTCTAATAGTAGAATTCCTTTCTTTTTTATTTTTCGCAGTGGCAAAACCTCCTTTGTTAAGCTGTTTCTACGCCAATAAAATTAGAAGAAAAATCATACTTGGATTCACAGGACCAGTAACGGTAAGAAAATATGCATATGAAAACTGTGCTCAACTTAAAGTAGACAGAATTTATTATTATTTTGAACCATACTCTACTTCTAAGTAGTACAGTATAATAAATGCCGGGTTTCGTTAGCTCATAAGTATCGTAAAATGTGTGAATTTCATAGTACTGCCAGTTGCGGTTTTTTCATAAGTGTCATTTTTACAGCTTCCTACTTGTAAAATATTTTATTATGTAGCCACTTACCGGTCATTCCGTCCTATGACGGGAAAACTGGTGATGTTTTTAACATGAGCTTCAAGATTAACTTAATGTGTCATGTCGATGTTTTATTGAAAGAGTTTGTATTGGGTAGCTCTCCTCTTCTGTCATTGAACTTGTTTGCGATGGAAAATCTGTTTCTGTGGATTGGCAACCTTCTCTATCAAATGCCACTTCAGCACCAGTTTGGGTATGTAGATTGGCCACCATTTGCTTAAGAGACAATTTAACTGGGATTTTCCACTCAACCATTTAATATTATTGTAGGTTGCGACATTACCAGCCGATAGCTTTGCTTCAGTCAATGGGACTCGACTAGATGTTAAAGTAACAACAGACTGCAACTCCAACTCTTTAGAAATTACCCTGAATGCTACTGAAAATGAAGTTTGGAACCAAAATGTCTCTGATCCTCATGTATTTAGGTAAATCAAATTAATCCTAATCTTTGTGCATACTCTGTACCTCCGCAGCATAATATACGCGCAATTTCAAAATAAAAGATATCTATACCAATATTTTGAAACTGTGCATATACTGTGCTGCGAATATGACTCTCGAATTTCAAAATATGCGACACGATTCTGAACGTAAGTATCTTGGTACTTTTTAAGATATTGCAGCATCACATTTTTATGTAGTCTACCCCTACAAATTACACAGGCTACATATAAGTTTTCAGTAAAATATCAAGCTTTATTCCATCTTATTTGAATGTGGAACATCCAGTGCTTTGTGGATTTTGCACTCAGTAAACGCGATAGGTGAACTGTTCAAAAAGGTAGTTATGGTCTTGTACTTAGCTAAACTGCAAGTAAGGTAATATTTGTATTACAGGGCAGAGCTTAGTGATGCGACTACTGCCGTACTACTACAAGAGCTGGAGTCTTGTGAACAATTACAGGAGTTGGAACCAGATAGCAAATGTAAGCATAACAGGAGTTAATAAAACTCTTCAAGTATCACTTGTGGCCAGGAAGTTGAATCTGGCATTCACATACAGTGTCTCACATGTATATATAATGAGTTAGAATAATTAAAGTTGGGAAGAATGATGCATTCTGATGTTCCAAAAACACGTACATTTTGTTCCAACAAACATACAAGCATTTGTAAAAAATATATATTTTAAGTGATACTTGGAACTATTCTGTACATTTTTATTTTCACACAAATACTTTTCCGTTCTACTTCACAGAATTCTTCTCACTGTGTTACCAAATGGGATGTCTCCCTTGCATACAACAAATTTGAGCTTACAACTTTGCGCATAATTATACTTAGATTTTTACAAAAACATGTGTCACTTCTGGCCGGTTCCTCCCTCTCCACCTCGCATCTATACGCCACTGTTTCTTTTGCCGCAGCATGGGCTGGGTCGTGTTGAATTTACTGCGTGCATATTCTTTTTTTGTCATGGGTTTTGCTTTTGGAAATGCCGAAAGACGATAAGAACCAACAACATAAGATGGTCTGTATGGATTAACATGTTCTGCGGCGATGGCAAATTCGAAGATGGTTGAACTGAAAGCTGAAAGTAGAATTTGCAAGGAAAAAATGGCAGCAATATTAGGTTTTATGCTGGTGCGAGTACGGAACCTGCTACTTTGTGGGCGAGCTTGACCAATTCGATCTCACCATTACCTATACTTTTGGAGGAGGAGATGCAAGCAGCGTTTAAAAAGGCTATTGATTTGAGTCTGTCTCGTGATAATTGTGGTGAAACAGAGGAATGGTGTCGAAACGAGACAGAAGTGGCTTATGCTACCAGCTCGGGACGGGGCCGAGGTTTGAAGCGTACGGCTACGTGGCCGCCAGGTGGAATGCGTAATAACAGGTATGGTGATGGTTGTAATGATTTTGAGGGTTATTATGGTTTTGATAGCCGTGGTGGTCATTGGTTGGACCCTAGCGCATATGTGGTCCATGAAAATGATATGTATGAGAATCATCCGAAACGGCGGGCAGAGACCCAAAGGCAGGGCTGTGAGGGTGATCTGATTTATATTCCGGGTACCACAAATTTACTGGAGGCGATATCGGCAAAACACCCTGTGTGGGAGATAGACAAACAGATTTTGGCGTGGTGGAAGCAGCACAAGGAAGTGTGTTTATCTGTGGCGGAAAGAAAGTCAGTTGATGACAGATACGTGGTTAAAGGAATTTGCTCCACCCTGCACGCCCCGTTACAGTAATAGAAATTTCATGCTAGGAATTGTTGACGTGCCGATGGCATAAATGCAAGGGAAGTTTTTTCATGTGTTGTAACCCTTTCTTAAAGCATTACAATTCTGTCCGAAGGGCCCATGGACTTTCATAGCTCGTGGAAGACACAGTTGTCACAGATTTATAGTCGATGCGACGACTTTACAAATAGAGCACTTTTAACGATAATGAGACATGCCGAGAGCATCCGAAATTTGCCTTAACTGCAGAATTACACCTGGAACTAGTGACTCGGGTGCAGATTCTCTGTGAAATGTTTGGTATACCCCAACAGGAGGTTGCGGCCCAGATGCCCGGACATTGCTTACCAGCGAAACAGGGGCTTGGGCGGGGTACGGAGTTTTGGTTAAAAACATGCACGGTCAGTTTTTTAGTTGGTACCATATTATTTTGAGTGTGGGCGCAAGATTGCACGGGTCGAAAAAGATCCATCAGTAAGCCCCGAAGGCCCATAAGTCAGTCGGACCAGGGCATGAGACTTGGGTGTTTTGTTTACTTAGGTGAACAGCTTATCCGCATTCACATTGGATAGTACTCCGATTTAAAACTTTCTATTCGGAGGGTTTACGATTCCCGATGGGCACCTTGGGTGAACTGGTGTATTGGCTTAGGTGTTCGAATATGTGTGCGTAAATTTCTTGGCTGACTTATTTTTGAAAGGCTTGTTGTAGCTGCTATTTCCAAATTTTGTGAGGTTTGGGACCAATCTACGGTTCATGGCACCCTTTAGTGTAGTGTTATACGTGGTTTGTTTCATAGACGGCTGCCGGAACCTAGGTTTGTTGTAATTTGGGATTTGGCCTTGGTCACAACTTGCGGAAGTTGCACCCATCCAATTGCCCGAGTTTAAAGCAACTTGCCGTTTAGGTGGCAATGTTAGTCACAATTAGTGCGGGCAATTGAGCAAGTGAGTTAGCCCGGTTGGATATAATGTGGTGAAATTTTTTTCGCAGTTTTTATTGTACGGGACCGTAAAACAAGCAGGAGTAGCCTACATGACTTTCACTACAGGCAGCGACTGTCTTCACCTTCTCCATCGCCCTATTTGCGGAACATGTCTTACACCCATGAGTGGGTCGCAGCATCGTCTTCAGGTGAAGCCTGTAACAGGCGTCGTTGCTCCCCACCTGTCGTTCAGTTGTCCAGCCAGTGGCACCGCTGCTGCCAGTCCGACAACGACAAACGCACTTGGTCGACCAATCTACTCTCGTCCTTTTGTCGGCCGTTGTCTCCTCCCTTGGTCATCGACAGCGAGCTGGATTCTGCTTCAGTAATTAACAGGTGTCACCATCAGCATTATCCTCACAATAATTCCACCCTGTTGTCTGTCGTCCAACCAAGTCAACAGTCCTTGCCATGCTCACTTTGATGAGGAAGCAATGATGAGCTTTTATGAGGAAGATGACTCTCAGGAATCCCGTTGTCTGATTTTCGGAAGACAGTCAAAGAACATAGTTCCTGACTGTTTCCTGTACAAACCGTCCTCCTCTGGCTCAGAACCCATCAAGGACAGGGGTTTGTCAACAGGTTTTGGTTTCCGTGACCGGCCAATCAACCACCCTTCTTGCTACTCTCTTACGCAACAGAAGTCTTCTTTTCGTCATAGGTGAATCACTGGAATTGGACAAGGAACCTTCCCCGGCCGTGGATCATGGTTCTTCCAACCTTTCGGGGATGGATTTGCCAACCTGAAGCACTTCGACGCTCATCCCTAATCTGGGTTCCTCACGCTGAGGCACAGATAGATTTTGGTACTGCTTTGCAGATCTCAAAGAAAATTCAAGTTCTTTCGGCAGTTTTGGAAGACAGCGACAAGATCTTCGTTTCGACCTGAGATCCACTTCACAAGCTGAAGTGCTCAACACTGCCGCCAACGCTCTGTGCGAGAAGCTTTCTTCCTGGTCAGGCCACCTTGAAGCCAAGCGCCTGACTTTCCTGAAAACCAGCTTAACGACGGCACGCTTTGCCTCCTCTCATTCTATGAACTGGCTGACCACCAAAGCTCTTTTCCGCTCGTCGCTTTTCTTTTGTGACGTCGCTCTGAATTCCGCATCAAAATGGTTCCCTCAACTTCTGAGTCTTCTCATTGGCCACCCAGGAAGTCTGCCAGACGTTACAAATCACCTGTCGCAACGAGAGGGAACTCAGTTGCACCCATGCTCCGGGGCTCTGCACCTACATGAGTGGATACTAGGGATGTGCGATACTCGAAAAATTCGAGCCGAGCCGAGTATGCAACTTGTACTCGAACTCGGCTCGTCGCTTGCATTCATACTCGGAAAACTCGAATCCGGTGAAAATGCCATAACTTCGCCAATTTTTGACCGTTTTTGACGTTCAAATATACCAAATTCATCGTCCTGACGAGACCTTTCAGGTGGTGTGAATTAAAAGTCACTAGCTCCAACCATTTCAAAGTTATATCCTAAAAACTGGAAAACTAGTTGTAGACCTTGACCCACACAGTCCGTTAAACAGCATCTTAGTTGTTATTACACTAACAAATAAAAACGACACTTGCCAAATAAGTGTGTTCATCAAATACTCGAACTCAGCTCGATACTCGATTCTTCTGTTGCAAACTCGGCTCGGCTCGACTCGAAATAAAATTATTCTACTCGCACACCCCTAGTGGATACTATCATCAAACTTCATTAAGGCGGCAGGAATTCTTGAAGAACAAACCATTATCAAAATTTACGACAGTCAATGAAAGAGGTGGTTTTGTTGGTGAAACTCGATGTGTAACGCCTGTTGATCCCCCTTTGCACAAGCTCCTGGTTTTCTTCGCTGGGCTTTTCAAGGAAGGTCTCACAGGATCGTTTATCGTTCAGCCTTAACCTCCATCTTCAAGGCTGCAAGCAAGACTCAAAAGCCTTGCAAACGTCCCAACCAGTCATCATTCCAGCACTCTCTAAGATGATTGGTGACGAACCTGAACGCCTCCTCTGTCCAGTACGGGCTTTACGCTTCTACATACAGAGGGTGGACAACGGCGAACTTTGCCGGGGCCGCAATCGGGTTTTTGTCCCCCTTCAAGAGCGATTGCGGTGAGACCTCTGCCAGGAGGATTGCAACTTGGATCAAGACAGTCATTGTAAGCGTCTACGAAGCCCTGCACGCTTTCTGCGTTAGCAACGACGTCAGGATCACAGCTCATGAGCTAAGGGCCACATCTACGTCCTGGGCTTGAAGTTAGTAACTTTTCGGGGGAGCCAGCTCGTAACCTTGGGGTATCTGTCAGGTGGTGCCCACCACCATTTGACGAGGTCTACTGTAAATGCCAAAATTTACAGGTAATGTATATTTTCGTTAGGCAATAGAAACAAAAATCAGCCGGTACATTTTAATGTCTTTTTTTTTACACAACTACCCTATTTTTTAGTGGTGCGGGTTGTCTGGGTACAGGTTACACGCGTGAAATTACTGTAAATGTTTTGAATCCGACAATCTAAATTTTCAGTTTTCAAATCTCTGATCCACGTCTCGTCACCTCGAGTTGACTACAGGCAGGTAATGGATAAAACTGTGTGGTTACGTATCTTAACTGTGTTAAAAATGATTCAAACTATTATCAACTGCCATGTTTAGAGACATGTAAACCATCAACAGATTTTTACTTTGTCACTGGTGAAATCTGAAGAGAATTCACAATTGATTTCACAAAAAAATGTTAGCACCAATCTACACCCTCTAGATACCCAGCTGCAGTGGTATAATGATGGTAGGCGGCCACCTACACAAACTCCTACACCCCCCCCAAAAAAAAAACCCCTTCCGGAAAAAATAATTTCAACAAGTAATGTATGCCTAAGATTCGCAGGAACCACTTTCTTTTTTGTTTTTTTATTTGAGGATCCAGATAGTCGCATACACGATTCAACCGTAAACCCACCGTTACATATTTTCAAGCATCTAGTATGACCACTGACTTTGAAACACAGCTTCATTATATCTAAAACTAACTAACTTGGAAATGATTTTAATGAACGCTGCGATCCTTAAACGAACTTTGTATTTGCAAACCTTTCAACGACATTGGCTACATTCATTTTGTTCGTCTTGTACAGTCAACACTAAGCAAACTAAAGTCGTTCAATTACTCATAAGGTAGTTTTTTAATGGTTTTAGTGTAGAGATCTTACTGCCTACGAAGGGATAGTACGGTGGGAGCCAGGCTTGAGATTCAACCTGTGCAGAAGGATAAACTTAAGCCTTGACACCCTCCAACTCACTCTGCAGTTTGCATGTTTACAAAGGTTGCCCCCCATACCACGAGGTCTGGATTTCTACACAATGCCTTCCTTGAATTTCCGGACATTACACCATTGCCCAGCTTTTGTGTAACCAGTAACGAATAAATCTCCACAAGCCGTTTGACTGGTCAAGTAGAAGGGTTAGCTTCCAAGGTAAATGAATATTAGGTGTCTTGACGGTGTGGAGATGTCCACATGAATGAGAACACTGTCTTTAGGCACCATGCATAGTTTTGTTAACAATCGCGAGATAATCGTGTATCAGTTTTTTCCCCCTTGATCCTGATGCGCTGCTAGGATAGTCCATGACCATAGTCAATGCTTGGAACATCACATTTCTTCCACTATTTAAACCTATTCCAACTGTTCTTGTGCTACAGACTGGTGTGACATGGAAGGTACACTAGGATCTCGGGTTCAACACTTATGACATTCCAGGAGGTCAGTGCATCCAAAAGAGTGCTTCGTCAGTGGTGGGACATTTATCTTTGTCCTGTGTTTGGGACTCATTAAGATAAACTACAAAAAACAAAATACAAGGACATATCCGGAAAAAAAACATGATTACAATCAACAATGGTCGGTATTGGTAACTAATATTGTTAACAAAAATCATGTCAAAGCCACTGACCAGTACTAAAAATGTGACAAAAAACGTGGCCGCTGTTGCCCTGGGCAAAGCATGACATACTGGGTTGGAATTTAACTTCTAATACAAAGGTAAGAGCAGCAAAAAGCTCGTAAAATTTCATTTATTTAGTAAACACACAGTGACCATGGTCAAAATTGTTCGAGTGTCTTGGTGCATATTACATGCCCAATTGCACTTGTGTTGAAGTTTTCATCCTGTATGAAAAGTTGTTTTGTGGAATTCTCCATTTTAAGTTTGAACATTTTTAGGGACCTTGTTGACACGTGTGCAACTAATGCGAGCATTGGGCGGTCAACGTTATAACGAACAAACCATGGCAGCTCTGGAGAAACTCACTCAAGTTGATGCCGACCGCAGTAACTATTACCGAGACTTAAGTAAGTTAATTTAAGTGTGTGGGTTGGAGCTCTCCTGACAGAGCACCTTTTATTCATATTTAGGGGTCGTAGTGTTAACGGATTGAATATGAGCGAAAATTGTCTACCGAATAGTGAAATTGAAATATGCTTAAAAATAGACTTAACGCGCAAAACCCGAAAAATGAGCTCCCCAGGTCGAAATCCATCCCCCTATTAAATGTGAGAAAAATCCGACGACGTTAGGCCTAAGTAGTGGCATAAGTCTAACGAAAACTGCAGAAGTTAAAGGCCTGGCTTACCCATGTTTCAGCATAAGTCCCCAAGTCCTAAAAAAAAACTTTTAATACAATACGATTCACGGGAGTGTTTGTAATTGATCGTCTCCCTTCGAATATCTAACATAATTCAGTTAAAACTAACTTGAAACCCAACCTGCGGTAACATCCAACGCGATTCACGATCAGGAAGCACGCAGTGTGTAATTGGCATCAATTTCCATCTACCCCGAGACAGTTCTCAGTACATTTAAATAATCAAATGTACAACTGAGAAAATTACATCTGTTTAATCCAAAATATATAATAAATCAGAACAGCACTTAAGTCTGCTAAAAAAAATTGACGTGAGAGGTCAGTTTTTTTTTAATTTGAGATTTTCAGGTGCAGGCGATGGATGGCTTTTTTCTTACCACAATATTCCGTTTGTTACTGATTGTTACAGACATTGTCGGTCCCTCGCCCTCTTTCATTATAGTGCATGATGAGTTTGCTTGCCCAACCTAAGCGTAGATAGTTTCCAACGAACCCTTGCTATTCTTAAATAAAAATAAAATAAAATAGTTGGTCCCGCTGCTGGCTCTAATAGTCAGCATTATTGAAGCAATAGTGTTTGTTTCTTATTGTTAGGGCACATATCCGTTCTCATTGTCAGCGGTCTGCCCTTCTTCTTTGCTACCGTGGGAAGAATGAGCCCGCTCGCGCTCTTGTTTGATCCCTAACAATCCTTTTTAGCTCTGCTCTTGAGAAGTCTGCTCCTAAGCGAAATAAATGTATAGATTCCTATACCTTTATTATATCTATGTTCGGCTCACCAGCATTGTTAGCATTTCTTTATTCTTCATGCTTTGGTTTGCTGATTGACATTGTTCCCTAATTACAATGTTTAAAGCAATGTAAAACAATAGTTCAGATTGTTGGCTGCTGAGTGTTGTTGTTGAACCCAGTTTGGGTTCTTGGTCCCTAAAAATACAAACAACATGACATCATCAGTGTTTGAAGCTAGATACTGCTTCTTCCATCCAATGTTAAACAAGTGTTTTCAGGTACTGAACACTAAATATTAATGCGGCAGAAGGCTTTGGAATTGTGTAATCGGTGGGGTTTACTTAGTAGTCAAGAGAAAGTCCTGTTTCAGAGCTGTGCATAAAGGATTACAAAAAAGGTTTCTCAACATAATTTATTTCGTGCTAATTACTACTACTATTTATTACTAGCCAATTCCACTCAAATAAAATAATTTATGTGACCGATATGCTTGAAATGTTACATTCGGTTCACGTTTCGACTCCAGTAGGTGCCTTTTGTGGTTTGATATTTGGGGAGGTTTTAATTCAAAAGATTGTAACCATGTGTGGTCAAAGTAATTGTCCTTCATGGTCAACTTAACTTTGGTGGTTAATTTATGGCTTCTGTTTCACCATTAAATCGAATTGTTATATGTATTGTAAACTTAACAAAAAATCTTGGATTTCTCCAGGTAAACTGTCCCTCTTGTTGTCGTGGGGCAGATAACCCAGTTTGCGTTCGTGCTCCCTAAAAGTAAAAACAAACAAAAAAACTAAACTAGCTGATTACGCTCACTTGTTTGTGTTTTACAATCAAATATAATATAACGGTCATATTATTGGAAATGTAATTATTCAGTAACCATTAATTATACCAAAATTATGATTTTCTGTAGGTTGTTCAAGAAACAGTTTACAATTATATTTTCATAAGAAGCTCACAATCACTACTTTCACTAAAGCAACCCATAAAACCACTAAAAGGTGCGATATACAAAAACCCCCATAAGGGTAAAGGGACCCGTCAAGTATTTGTCATAGAAAGTACTGATCTCTGAGTAAAGGTGCACCGATGTTGGCATCGGACAACAGCCTTTTTTGGCTACATTGGTCATCGGAACACAGGATTAGTTTTCGACAGCAGACGTTAAAACATCGGATATCCACAATTTTATTAAATCATTTTGTGACAGATGCGCGTATAATCAACTTCTGGGTGCTAAATTTTAGGTCTACAGAAATTTTAAATTTTATTAGTGAAATCCTCTTAATTATTTTTGACTCCATAAAAAATGCAACTTAGTTTCACTTCACTTTCTAAAACATCGGACCACGAGATATCAGAATCGGATATCCGCCGTTGTGTTTTCAACATCGGAATTTTAGGGACATTGGTGCATCCTTATCTCGGAGCCCAAGTTTTCCATCGTAACTGACACCTTCGTGATTGTTATTTATTTGATGGTCCTTGACACTTGTGGGGGTTTTTGTATATCATCCCTTTTGTTTAATTTGACTCAGAATTAACACTCATTCTGACTAAAGTTCAAAGACAAAATTGCTGTTTTATTAAAAATCAACTGTAGTGTCCTAAATGCTTATTACTACAAAAATACTATAAAATAGCAGTTTATTTTTCCCTCGAGATTTGAGGTATCGGTGACCAAGCATCAGCAAAAAAAAAATGATACCAAATCCGATACCACCATATCGGACAGATTCCCGATACCAGTATCGGTATTGGTACATCACTACTTCCATCTGGCCAAGTTTGGTCAAAAAATATTGAGTAGGAACAGAGACACAGGCTGGATTGAAAAGTGTACAGAAAGGAGCTATCAGTAACTTGACAGGTAAAGGAATATTTGGCAAACCGATCATTTTTGTTTTTTGTTATACTAAAGTTTACATTTTTCATTGTAGGATCAAAGTTTATCATGGAAAATCTTATTGAGAATCTAGGATCAAATGAACGGGCACTCTCTATACCTGATCGCCAGTTGACTGCCTTGTACCATACTAACCACTTGCTGCTTATCACCAGTTTGGACGTGTCCCACAACCAGTTGCGTTCTCTCCATGCCTTACATCCACTTCAGTGCCTACACACTCTACGAGCCGACCATAATCATATTGTCAGTTGTGAAGGTTTGCAACAACTGACCGAATTAAAAAATTTGTCCCTCACTCATAATTGTATCCTTTTATAACAATCAAAAATGTTAGTTGCAATAGAGACTATGGTTTTTGGGCTTGTATTACGGTTACTTAATACTAAGGCTGCACCAGTACTAACTTTACCGATCCAGTTTTTGAAATTTTGCTGGTACCGATGCCGATATCCAAATGTATGCCCAAATTTTCATTAACAGTGTAGTTTTTTTGCAAAACCCCAATAATTAAAATAATTTTTTTTTAATAGTAACCCACAGTTAAAACCTAGCTAGGAAGATACTCTGTGATTTCCTGAGCAAAACGCCACAAACCGCAGGTCGTAATCTCGAACGGTTCCAGAGTTATAGATATTTCTGTGAAAGTTACCAATACCGCGAATATTGGCAACCGATCCGATCCAGTATCGGCATCGGTGCAGCCTTACTTAATACCAAATCCTCAATGCAATAAACAATTGTTGCTGTGGGGCATATGATCCAATTTCGGAGTTGTTAAAAATATTGCACAACTGCTCCAATTCTCTGTATATATATATATATATGTATATATATATATGTATATATACAACATAAACTGAAGTGTCCTTTTTAGCCTTTCAGCCTAGCTCCTACAGACATTAAGTTTTTCTAACTAGAAATTTCCTGTTACAAAAATGTGTTCATGGTTGATTGTTCCAGTAGAATTTGTCCACCATGATTTTTTCCCTAACCATTGTTTCTTAAGGGCAAAATTTTGTTTTTCAGAACTTAGCAGTCATCTGCAACAACTTAAAGTAAAGTGGTGGTCGACCGAAACCTAGTTTTTCACTTTCGGCCGAAACAGAATTCATTACCGAAACTGGCAATTTGGTTTTGGCCGAAACCGGAACCTAACCAGAATAATATCAGTTTTAATGAGACAAAAGTAAGGATAAATTAAAAAAATCATAAGTATGTGGTTTTTCGTAGACTTAGTCTAGATTGGAAGGCACAGCCCAGTTAACCCACGTCCCGCCCTACGCTGAGCAAATCCACGTGAGCAAATCCAGCCCCCTCCCCCCAAAAATGTTTCAGAATTAAAAAAAAAAAAACTGTCAATGCGGAAACACTTCAAAACTTTCGTTTTGCATTTTTGTCTTGTTTTAATTAAATAACCATTAACTCCTGGCGAGGAACTAAGTCCAGATCTCTGGAAAAAGGCTTCATTCAATAAGTATAAGCTTTGCTTGAAAACATAAAGAGACATGAAAGCATAAATTCTCTCTAGTCCAACGAAGCCATAAATATGATTGAATTTGGATTGAAAAATTTGTTTTTATTATTAGCGTAGGCATGGCAGATGAAAGCAGGATCTATGATGACGCCCCCTGTGCGTTCTTAGGCTGCAGCCTAGTTAGTCTACGGAAACTGGCGAGGTGGAACTTGGTTTGGGCTTCACCGAAACTGCAGCGTAGGATTCGGCCGAAACCGAAACCATAACCCAAACAAGTCAAACTAGTTTCGGCCGAAACCGAAACTGAGCTATAACTTCATGGCCGAAACCAAACCAAATCTGGAATTCGGTCGACCTCTTCAATCTATAGCTAATGCGACACAGTGAGTCATTCACGTTTTCTCGCAATGGATCTAGTTTCTGTCCAATTAACAACCGGTGAGGCAAGAATATTAAGATGTTGCGGCATGGCTTTGATGGCTTTCTAGTAAGCACGACTCTTTTAGAACTTGTGTTACGTTAGGAAATGATGCTGCCGGCCACCACATTAGGGCAGTCAGGATGAAGGAGCCATCCGTGGGATTGGCGAAGTGAGAAGGCAAAGCAGGATGTAGGGTTTGGAAAGAGAGACATTCGGTACTTGAGTATTGAAATTTTGGTGTCCGCACCGACCCTCCCCAATGTCCGCGTACTGGCCAAGTGGGGACTGCTACTAGAAAAGACATTCAAAAAGGTTGTTCCTCCACATTTGAGAAATGGGGCCTGATAAAAGTCGGGGTCTAGTTTCCACTCAGTCATCGTAACTTCCTTGCCTCTTGATAATTCATCCGCCCAGATTGAGCTTTTTTTCGTGAATATCTGAGCACATCTCGAAAAGCTGTGTTTCTTATATGAGGCACAGATAATAGGTCCTGACGTATGATCACTTTCCCTCGAAGAAGGTGACTCCAAGTGGGCTCCCAACCCGTTGTTGAAGTGCCTATGAAGAGGAGAACATCTGGGTTCCAAACCTAGGTTGCTTGGTTCGTGAACTGGAACGCCATTCCGGAGGTTCAAGGGGCTCCTCCACCAGCCACTGTTTTTCGAGGAAGGTTTTCTAAAAGGATCCATCTGTCCAGCTATTTTTTGGGAACCATTCTTCCTTCTGAAACCATTGGATTGGTCTAGATCTCCATTATTCTAAAGGAATTAATTTTGCGCACGAGTCCGTGACACCGATGCATGACCCAATTTTAGGGCGGTTGAATTCCACCAATTTTCCTGGAGCCTGTTTTAACACTGTATACGCTAATTTTTTTCAATCTGCGCTATTATTGTGTGGGTAATTATTTTGTTACGATAATGTCTGCGATGTTGGCTTCCCAACAATACTCGTATGGGAAAGGTGAACGCTGTTGTAAATAATCCCAACACTGTAAAACAGACTAAATAATAAATATATTTTCTCTTTACCTTGTCATTGTTGTAGCTTGCAAATGCAAGTAAATTGATCAGTCACTATTTTAGTTGTGGCTGGCCCTGAATGTACTTATGTTTCCACATACGATTATTGTAAGATAGGAAAGCGAGTGCTTCCCCTCCTACTGCATGGTCTAACACTGTAGCCCCATTCTACAATGCACTTTTTGTTATTTCTGCTCAGTCAGCCCATACGTAATAATCCACATCGCTTGGGCGCGATTCTTTTGGACAATAACAAACGGGTAGCCATCTTAAATGGCTCGCATATTTCATTTCCGGTTTTTGTCAGCAGAATTTCACTTCGATACGAAATTCTAATAATTTTTGGTTTTAATTATACCATTAACTTGGCTAAAATTATCTTTTAATTAATGGATTAATATAAACAATCTTCGATATGTTGAATGAGAATGAATGTATTGTACCCATCCACTTTCATGTGCCCATGAGAAAGGCATTTTTAGCGAAATAAGCAAAGTTAATTTTGTTCGCAAATCCAAATTAAAACCTAACACATTATTTATTTAAAAGTTCCTTAATTTTTAATAGCGTTGGGAACAATACGCCACATTATTAAGCCATTTATGGTCCGATACCGGTACAGACTTTTTACAATAGATTTAATAATTCTGCTTGCATTAACGGAAGCCTCCGCAGATTTTCTCGCCTCCAAGAAGACCAAACCTAGGTTGCTTGGTGAGCAACCTTCACGAATACGAGTTGTGTACCACTCGCCATTCGGCCAGTAGACATTAAAATTCACTCGCCATTATTAATTACCTCGCCATGAAGACACAATTTTAGCAGTTGTGCTGCTACTTAATGTTTAAATATTGTTTCCAATAAGTTAACACTCCAATCAGGTAAAGAGGATAGTAGCAGTATTGCATTCTTGAGAGGATAACCCTTTTAATTCTGCATGCAACGCCACAAACCGCTTGTTTCTAGTTAGTATGATTCCCAAGATATGACAATTTGAGCATCAAGGTTTGCTAGTCAGTCGCCAACTACAGTCAGTTATTCAAACCACGATTAAAAGAACTGCCTTATGCCAAGGAAACCGGTATACTGCGAGTAGGCCTAAAGAAAATGTCAATACTTGTTGAACACAGGTAATCTTGGAATGCTAATAGCCACTGGTTGTTCTTCTACGGAATTTTTTTTGTAAATATTTTATTAACGTGCAATTAGTAAGGTTGTTGTATTGCCGATCGTCGATAGTGTTCCCGAAATCTGTCGCGAGCCGCCATCGTTGGCTCCTAGCCGGCCCCATTCGCAAAGAAAGCGCTCACACTAGTTTCAATGGAGGCGACCTTGACTCGCTTGGCATGACATCACATTATAACTGGCTCCAATGCCACGTGCCACAAATGAACCATTCAGAGCTCGCGATACTACAGAACGTGTTAATGGCTTTTGAAAAGGAGCAGTTTATTGGAGGAATAAGGCAGTGATGTTGATGGCAGCAGGAAAGGAGATTCCCCGGGATTCCCAGATTGCAAACGCGACAAGATGGCACGATACGTGTTTAATGAGTTAGTGCTTGGTTTACGCGAACGGGGAAGCTATTTTCACCACACAAGCATTTTCGCATTAGTTTTGATGACGTAAACAAAAATACTAATTAAGGTATAAATAGATATTAGGATTGGGCCTACCGCAAGATTTACTGCCGGCATAGAATTATTTATATTAAATCAACATTGATCGTGCATAGGGGTTTTCAGTTTATTTAATTATTTTTTTAAATTTACGGTACAGTACCATTTTAGTTTAATACTGTGTTTTACTATTATTAGCAAAACAGTTTAATCGCATTCAATTCTTTCACTGATTGACAGTCTTCAAAATATGAATAAAGGTTATTTAAGTGAACAATACGGGTATTGCCCGTAATTTTTCTCTTGGATGCAGTGCGGCTGGTTTAGTAACATTATGCAACTACCCTTGGTCCCAATTAGTTCAGATAATTGAGGTTTTACTGTACTGAATTTCCGGCGACACGGGCGACATTCCATCGTCTGCTTATAAAAACACTATTGGAATATCGGGATCGATGCTAATCTTTTCTAAACGGATGTCGAGGATGGATTTTACCTTAGTTGGAGCGTTCTTATTAGAAGAATTGGAATCCTGCTAAGCAGAATGACTTTGTTTTTGGTTGGAATGTTTCCAAGTGCTAAGAATTTGTCAAATCATACTATCGTCATGGAAAGAGGAAATGGCACACTTAACGCTATCAAAAGGGTCCCGGCAATATCGAAGGGAGTTTTTCCGGTGTGTGCACTCCAGGAAGTTGCCTGAATCAATGACGTTCATCAAAGAGCATATTTATCCATCGTAGGGCAAAGTACAAAACTAACACGGGTGTTGCCACCTCCGTGCCCAAACGCGATACGTGGAAAATGGCAGCACCCCTAGCAGGAAGCTAGATTATTACATTAATATTAAGACAAATTAAATTAATTCTTTTTTTAGCATTGAAAAGCATAAGCGATTTTAGCACGTATTACTGAAGGTTAGTATTTTGGGTAATTATCTAGAATAACTACTTTGCAAGCGTCTTAATCCACCTACCCATCGATTCCTTTTGTCGTAAAATGTGCGAAAATCTTAACAAAAACGTGCGCAAATGCTATTATTATTATTTTTTTTAATTATTAAAACACGTTAAAACGCAACTCATAACAAGCTAGAAGCGGCCGCCATTCAACGCGATGATACCACAACATAGAAAACCCGATTTCGACCAGAACGTTACTAAACGAAAATTATCTCTTTCCTAGGCAGATGGTGATATTTAGGGCCGGAATCGCAGTCCGCAGGGGCGCGCATTATTATATACATCGCGAATTGGTGTAATCAGAAAGAGTATGACGCAAGCATTTGTGAAACAAGGAAGTGACATAACTTGTTAATTGTTTCACAAATGCTTGCGTCATACTCTTTCTGCTTGCATAAATTCTCGATGCGTTTCATACTGTAAAGAAATATTGGCATAAAATATAAAATTCTCGTCTGCTTCAGCTATTCCGTCGCGTCGCAAATGACAGCAATTTCTGTTTGCTGATGTTCTGATCGAAATCAGGTTTTCTATGTTGCGGTATTATCACGTTGAATGGTGGCGTTGTGTGTAACGTTTTAATAATTAAAAAAAAAAGCGTTTGCGCACGTTTTCGTTATTTTCCCAAGTTTTACGACAAAAGGAATCGATAGGTAGGTGAATTAAGTAGCTGGCTAGCAAAGTAGTTATTCTAGATTATTTTGCAAATAGTAAGAAACACGATTTACTATTGCCCAGCCAGAGTGGGGTAAATTACTTTTAACCCTAGAATACTTATCCAATTACCCTCCCTGCCGCCGCAAGATTTTAACTCTAAGGAATTTTCTTTTTAATGTAGGTATTCTAGTCATAAACAGATTTAAATGGTAAATCACATGTATTTCGTGTACGAATTTTCAAGTGTCACATCACTGCACAAGAAAATTGCCGGTCAGAGCACCTCGGCGAATCCAATCGGAGTCGCCACTTACTTTGTTTATGCTGATTGAAATCTTTTTGCTCATACCGACGTGTAAATAGGCCCGTACTATTTAAAAAGCGGCAACAGTAACTTGGTAAAGGGATTTATTTACAATATATAGAAATATACAATGCATCTGTTTATCACTGCATTAGCCACCTTAACATCATATTTCAGATCTAACCAATCTACTATCACTCGCACCACTGGCCAAATGCCAGTATCTTAGTGTTTTGGATATCAGCAACAATGCTGTATGTGCACTAAGTGAGATGCAGCACTGGTGCCGGGACAACTTGTCCAATATAAAAGACATTGTATCATAATTGTACCATTTTGTAATATGCGTAATAAAAAAAAAGTAACATCAGTGTTGTTGCATTTATCTTCCAAAAAAGAATAAAAAATTCACAAATGAAAATGGTCATCCTGACCAGACTCTTCTCCATGATCATTGCAGTCTGAGTCAGATGAAGAACTCCTTCCCTTTCGCTGGTAGAAACCAGCCGGTTTTATAGGACGGCTTCGCATTTGGCTCTTGCTTGTGCGACGTCGCAGTGGTGGTAGACGTACTTCCGCTATAAAAGAAAAGAATGCATAAATGTTGCAATGTATCGCTGAAAGGGTAACTGCCAAAACACCAAATAAAAAATTTACCATGTTCACTCTCAGAATCGGAAGATAGATCCATGCGGTCAAAATTGACAGACAGCCATGGGACCTGCAATGAATATCAATGGGTTAGTAATGATCAGATGCCAGTATTATTCTTTGAGCATCCCTAAGTTGACTCATAACAAAATTAGTTGTTAAGGGAGGCAAACAAAAATAACCTTAGTTTCATCTGGGGAAGGAGTTTTCTCCACCACTGGAAAAGTCGGGATTATGAGATCATTCAGTCTAGTATTAATGCAATGTCTTTCTAAAAACAGGTAACCGGCTTAGAAAATTTACAGTAATCCACTAATGTATGTTCAAATTGAATTTTCGGTGAAGGCAACTGCTATCCCGGTCACCACCTTCAGAAGACTCCGAAAGCACTCTAAAACGTTTAAAAAATAACTTGGTTGATGTACACTATAGTAAATATTAGAAATAGACCACTGAAATATATATCGCTCTTCTTCTGGGTGAATTGTTTTTGGTAGGGCTTAGCAGCCAATTTCGTTGTATGTGGGTCCAATGAATCACATACGGCCACTAAAAAATTAAGTAGTTCTTGGGAGTGGTGCTGACAAAAATAGACGCGGGCGGTGTTTTTTTTTACATTTTATTCGTGATTTTTCAGATGCGGGTGATGGCTTTTGTTTTTTACCAAACAAAACGAAATCAGTAGCTAATATTTTGTTGTAGAGTACAACATCTATATTTTAATGCCAGGACCAGCGTGCAAAAGTTGCTTATTTCATAAAAGCCATTCTTTAGATCGAAGTTTTTTGTTGTGACATGACGAGGCAGAAATGTTTGGTGTAAGTGCTGATGCGTGATTGGAATTTTTTTTTAAGCCAATGTCATAAAAAACATTTCATGCGTTTAGAAATAAACCCACGTGTGCCCTCCCGAGAACCACTAATTAGTTTTAAGTGGCCTAATTGCTAGTGACTACAGGGCCATAAGGTGTGCAAATGGCGGTAATCTCCCACGAAAATTGGTGTTTTGTTGCTCAGTGGTGTTAAGTAGAACTTCCTTTTGGGTCCAAAATCCCCTCAGTTCGTGGTGCTCGTAATCATGTGTACATTATGACTGCATTCTATCGCTGTTGTCGCAGATTACCGTTGTTTGTTAAACCATTATGGCACTATAAGGCAGTGTCCACCTGTAAGATAGGGGTTTTTTTTGTTACACGGTTCGTAATCGACGGTATCACGCCCAAGAATGGGAATTTCCCACCTGTCTCGTCTTCCTGTGTGAAATGAATGGCAGGGTGCCATGAGTTGAGCACACCTAGCATGACAGGTAAGTCTTCCATCCTTGGTACAGCAACAACGTCCTCCACTACTT